>VZRV01002350.1:0-26524 GCA_013398115.1 Falcunculus frontatus | reverse complement strand
TCACCCTCTCCTTCCCCCGGGGGGCGGCGGCGGGGGCGGGTGCGGGCCCCCCGCGGGAACGGGCGGGGTGCGGGGTCCCGCGTGTGCCCGCGCTGGCGGCCGTGCCCTGCGGCCGGGCATCCCTGCGCTCGGAGCGTGCCGTGCGAGCCCCGCAGCCCCCGGCTCTTGCGCCGACTTCCCTCACCTGTGGCTTCCCCGCGGGGCAATCCCGCTCCCGGCAGCTGCCGCCGCCCCGTCCCTTCCCCGGCGGCGCCGGGACCCCCGGGTCAGCGCTGAGCTCCGGGCAGCCCCGGTCCGGGGCGGGCAGCGGGGTTTGTGTGCGCTCGGCAGCGGATGCGAAGGGAAGAAAATTGTCAGTGGTATTTCACGGTACCAGCTGGGAGAAATGGTGGGGGGGAGGGGGGGGAAGCCTGGCCAACTGCGTTCAGGGTTTGGGTTTCTTTGAGAAATGTGGATGCCAGCTTGTGCGTGTTGCTCAGCGCCTGCCTCTTTCCCTTCTGACACTGGCTGTTGTTTTTCTTCTGGAAATCACTTACTTGAGTCAGCATCCTTTTTCATCGGAGCTGGTGTGGCAGCGTGGACAGAGCTCGGGATAACTTCCCGGTGTTAGTCCCTGTGTCCAGGTGACAAGTGGCTGCGGTCTGGCAGCATCCTGAAACGAGCTTTCCTAGATGCCTTTTTTTTTTTTTTTGTATTCCCAGACAATCGGAACAGACTGTTCTTCCTAGATTGCTGGTTCTTAGTGCACATGTTTGTTAGTGAAAATAGGATTGATTTTTTTGAGTGACAGCAGCCACATTAGGATCTTACTACACAACTTGATGTTTACCAAAGACTGAATTAATTTTGCCTAGGCAGGGATTTATCTTCTGTTGTCCTTTTCTGGTATGTGAAAACATGGTGCTCCTGGAAGATAAATTCCAAGGTGAAGGCCAAGCCGTTTACTTAAAAGTAACTTGTGTTAAAAATGTTACTGGTATGGGGCAGGGAGCTTGTTTTGAATCATGTATCAGTGGATCTGCTTCAGATCTTGGAATATCCTGGTAGGTTAGTGTAGCTGAGTGTCTTGACCTGTTCGGATGCTGTGCTTTCCATCCTGTTCTTAATGCAGCTCATAAAGTTTGTGACTCGTGAGTATTCCCCCTACCAAGGTGTTTCCTTTGAAAAATAGTGATATCCATCAATCTGAATGAGTACTAATAGATAATGGGCTGGGATTTTTTGCATTCACGTTTGATATTGGGGTTTTTTTCCTCACTACTAGTCACAATGGGAAATGCAAGAAATTCTGTGCTAAGTGAATAGAACTAATGGTAGTATAGTAGCTGTTGGGCAGCTCATTTTGCTATCAAGCAGGGCTGTATTTCTATTTGAGAATAGTCTGTCTTGTTTCCTGAGTGATTTTTTAGCCATTGGCTTAACAAAAGTTAACATGGAAAACTAAAAATGTTATTAGCACATGGATATATTCCTCTAAATGTGTCAGGGGTTCACAGCCTTTTCCAGTACCTGTATGAATTCCACTTTCATGAAACCAGTAGCTTTGTGCGTACCACAAACAGCAAGCTACCTGCACAAGAACACTGGGCTGTAAAATAGAATTGAGCAGCCCCAGCTGCAGCTGCTCTCCAGGGCTGCAGTATCAGTAGAGCTGTGTGAGTTGCACGCGTGCTGTTTGACATCAGCAGACCTGCTCAGCTGCTCCACAGTTAACTGCCAGGCTGCACAATGCCCCATGTGTTTTGGGAGCTTCCCTTCATGCCGGAGGAGCCTGCAGGCTGGATAGCATCTGCTTGTCATTCCTGACCGGAAATGGCCATAGGGCTGAAATGTGACCAGGTCACCAAAGCGTGCTTCCAGGCAAGGCAAAATCAGTTTGCTGATCTTCTTGAACCAAGCCTGTAAATGCAGAAGATTGACTGGGATGATGATGGACTTCGGAGACTGGGTGAGAAAGGTGCTGGCTCTGCCCAGGGCAGCGTGCACATGGTGATGCAGGCAGTGCTGAACACACCCAAGATGGGTTGCTCAAGTCATCAACACTTCTTACAAATCATGTTTTCAGTTGAATCAGTTTTGTAGTTGACCGCCACTAGAGATGATTATTATCATTTGACTCGACAAATTGATGGAGAAAAATAATCTTTATTTTAAGAAGGATATGCACATGCTTGATAAATAGTATACACCAGTAGAAGTGCAAGTTCTGTGTGGTCTCTGAATTCCCTGGGGATAAAACCAATTGAATTAGATGTCTAGACCTGTTAAGTTGTATATATATACACTTTGTAGTATGGTACTAGAAATGGAGGAGATGGAGGATATGTGGTTATTAGCACTAAGCCGGATGAATAATTCTTTTGAAGGTCTGGAATATCAGTGATCCAATTGAAAATGTGTCAGCTGAGATGAGTCATGTGTTAGCCTCACTCAGTGACTAAGAAATGGAACAGCCTTCGATGTCCAAGCTGAGTCACAGCTTCTGCGTATTTCCTGTAATAATTTTTGATTGATAATGATGAAGAAGTTGAAATTTCTGTATTTGTTTGTATTGTAATTTGCAGGCAGCAGAATGTCGGGATACATACTGTTTAAAAGATGAGACAAGTGGCTAGAATGAACGGAAGCCATATTTCAGATAGGATAGGTTTTGTGAATAAGCAATGGTGTCCTATAATTACCTCCCTCTATTGTTCGTTTCTCTCTTATAATTATTTCTTCCTTGTGCTGCTGTAGATGTGCATCATGAGGAATGAGGCAGAAGTGACCCTTCTGACTGTGACTGTGAGATAACAGCACTTTAAAAAACTGGAGCAGATAAAAGAAATCCTAAGTGTAACAGAGTAGCAGACAGAGAATCAGTGTTGCTCCTAAAGACAGTCTTGTTCATATAGTGTTGGTGTTTCCACATAAAAACCGTAAGACCTGATAATTTTAAACCTTTCCTTTATATATATATATATACATGGTTGTTGTTGTTTTGTTAATTTAAAAATTGGGCGGTTTGCTGGCTGGGGTTAAGAGGAAGGATTTTAAGAATGCAAAACTCAGTAGTCCTCTTATTTGCTCTGTGTCATTCCATTAATTTTGGTAATTAATTTCAGTGGAGTTTTTCAGTGAAATAAGAAAGATGGATCAAAACCAGCACCTCTCCAAACCGAAGTGTCATGGAGTGGTCTGCATGATTTGGGATTTTTCAATGGAAGGTATTGGGCATCCTTGAGTGTGTGGGATGGAACAAGGAGCAAGTTGACTGTTGCTTTCCACACATAGAAAAAGGGAAATAAAAATGCAGAAAAACTGAACCATAAGTACAGAAAATAATATTCAAGGCCCTCAAAAGAACCTGGTGTTAAGGTAGAGCACCGCAGACTCAGAAAGTCAGATTCAGATTCAAGGATAATTTGATGTTTGATAAACTCTGCCTCCAATGATGCACAGTTAATCCAGCCTATGCAGGTGACAGAGACATCCCTGCTCTGTCACAGGGAGGTTCTCACAGAGCTCCTATGTCAATGTATTGATCTTGGTAATTCATATCCTTCCCTATCTTCATTTGCATCCAGCTCTTGATTTAGGATTAAAAATACACTGCGTACTTTTTGTCACTGGACTGCTTTGCATTTACACTTCTCCCGCTGCTTGTATGCCCTTACCTAAAGTTCAGGAGTCACTTTCTCTGCCTGCACACCAGAACAGGCTGTGCTGGTTTGCACTGGTACAAGAAATAAATTGTGCTTAATCTCTAAAACCACCACTCTTCATGACACGTATTTTCTTGTGATGTTCTGTGCAGCCAAACTTTTCCAACAGTCTGCTGTTGATTGAATCCTAAGGAAAGACCAAGGTGTCTTGGATGTAGTTACAAAACTAGCCATCCATCTTTAGGCCCTCCAGGTTATTCTAAGGGAAAAAAAAATGGCTGAGTTGACAAATAAAACATAATCATGCTTTCAGATCTACTGGTGTTCAAATTTCTCAGGTAAAATAAAACTTCTGTCCTTCCTTGAAAGTGGAGAAGAATAGGAATAAGGACATGTATATGAGTACCAGGGATGTGACAACATATAGGAATATATGAGATGAAAGATTAAATGAATGAAGAAGAAACTCTCTGTAAAGTGAGTGGAAATTATTAGAAAGCCTGTGTTGTGGTCTGTAGTTTCTGCATTGGCATGGCAAGCCGCAGCCTTCCCGGAGAGCGCAGCGGGGCGGCATCGGGGAGAGAGCGGCTGTTCCGCTTCCCATAGCCCTTCCGGGCAGCCCCGCGCCCTTGCTCCGGCTGGCTGCCAGCTCCACAACACGGGAGCGATAAAGGAGGCGAGAAGGGTCCCCACATGGGGACCACACGACTTTAATCACATGGTGACAAAAACATTCCCAGAGGCAGAGAGGCCACATGGCAGCCCGTTTTGGGTTTTATAGGGGGACGAAGGGGGCGGGGAGAGCACGTGGACTACTGGTTTCAGGGTGCAGGGGCAGCACATGGGCAGAGTTGGGGTACTGGAACCAGTGGGAAAAACTGGAGGCAGTGGCCAGGACTAGGGGCAGGGAAGGGAGAACAATATGGAAAGGGCAGAAACTTAGTAGGAAAAGGAGTGGGGAAATACAGCACTACAAGCCTGGTCAACACTCCATGTTTCAACTAGTAATTAAAATGATAAGACACGTGACTTGATTATTGCATACCATGTGTAGTGTTTTTTCTTCCCTTATCACACCTGTTCTAGTGTGAAGTCTTGTAAGTTCATTGTAATAAAGATGAACTCTGAATATAATTTTGCTGCCCCTCATTGGGGATAAAACAGATGAAAAAGAAATGGAACTAGGACAGAACTGAACTGCCAGTATTATGTCGTTAGATGCAGAACTGAACATGTGCCTTTTCAAAAACTGTCTGACAAGTTACTTCATGAGAAGGAAACTATTTTTGATGACTGCCATTAGCAAAGAGCAATGGCCTTTGTATATTCACCTGCCTCTTTCTTGCCTACTTGTTACAACATCACGGTGTGTTTTCCTGTATCACAGTCCTGCCTCCAGCTGCCTTTTCTTGCAGGAATGTAGGGAAAAGTTAACTTTTCGTAAAACACTTGCAGTGTGGAAAGATGTATTTAAAAGACTGTTGCTGAAGTTAATGTACACAGACAGTGGTTGCCACCATCAGTGCTGTAGGGTTTCTGGGTCTGTGGTGTGTTTTGGGATTTTTTGTCTGTTTGTTTGTTCCTCTTCCCTAAACAATGACTGCCTTGCAGGCATTTTGCTGTTTGGAATTTCTCTTTCATTATCCACATTACAGTAGGAGGTGGTCTTACCCACTGGATAAGAAGTGACCTTTCCAAAATAATTTCAGATTTTCCAACTTAACTGTGAGAAAACCTCTCCTAACCTTCCATATGACTGATATTATAAGCTTTGTGTATGAGCATGGTGAAAGTTGTGGGTTCAGGTTGCTCTTAAACCTTCCACCACAATTATAAATGCTTACATTTGATGGGATTTCCTTCCCCCTCCCCAGTGACCTACATCCCAAGAATGCCATGCTAGGGCTGTGTCTACTCTGTCTTTTAATTTGTTGGGTCTGTCCAGTCTGTCTGTGTCTTGATTAGTATCTGACTAAGGCTTCATCTAATAAATCCTTGTGCACATCAGTAATGTGACATATCCAAGCAGTTGCTGGTATCACATGTGTGAGTAGGACTGGCTGTGTGCTTGGCTAACCCTAAAAACAGGGCTGTGTTTTGGAACAATGGATTAGTGCTGAAGTGTATTTCAGCTAGTTAGGAGTTTGAAAGTTTTAACTATGGCATTAAGGCCAGTAATCAATATATGCACTTAGTAGATAAGCAGTGCCTTTTTTAATTTTTTTTTTTTTTTNTTTTTTTTTTTTTTTTTTTTTTTTTTTTTGGTGGCTGCCTGGAAAACCATAAAATTTTCCATAATAAAATTGGATAGCATACAAAAGACAATGCAGAAGTGCTTTAGGATTTTTGCAAAGCTGAGACTATGGGGAAAGACCTGTATTTTTTTCCTCAAACCCAAGGACCTCAAAGGCCTTAATAACGTTTGCAAAAATGTACAAACATGATCCATGAAGGAACAGTTTTAAAACAAGAGCCTATCTGGTACTTAGTAAGTTCATGCCAGATTTTGGACTCCTGGCTGAGGCAAACACAAGATGCATTCCTGGGGTCACATCAAAAGTTAGGACAGTTAAATCATGTAGCTCCTAGCCCAAAATACCTATAATGTGTGAGGCTTGGGGTTTTCTTCCTAAATTGACCTGTGTTTACTTGCCAGCTGGTAATGCATTCTTAGAAATTACAATGTTTCACTGTATTGAATTTTTAAATGCCATGTTTGGCTGCTCAGCAGCCTGGTAAGCTCGGGGCTGCTGGCAGCTGTGGTTGCCTGGCACGTGCACCCTCTGCCCAAGGCACAGCATCCCAAGAGTGGGAATGTCTGCTGGGTCCCCCTTACCCCACAGAGCCCAGCTTTTTAATGCTGCCCTGGAGTTTTCTGGCTGTCCCATCACTTGGGTCAAGTTTTCCTCCTCTACTTTGATCTGTGGTAATAGTCTTGATTTTATTTTTTCCTGTGTTTTACAGTGGTTTGAACTTTATTGATTTGATGGTGCGACAGGGGAATATCGACAACCCTCCTAAGACACCACTTGTTCCTGGGTTTGAATGTTCTGGAATTGTAGAAGCTCTTGGAGACAGCGTGAAAGGATTTGAGGTAATTTTTTTTTATTTTCAAAGTGAGAGTTACAAGTCTCATATAAATAATCACCAGTTTCTAATCCCTTCTGTTCTGCCAGTGACAGCAGCCTTCACCACCCTGTTGAGATTTAAAAGGTCAATTTTTCCTTGCTGCTTCCCAAGCATGAGAATGACCACTTGAATTAGTTTCTGAATCTACCACTGTCATCTCCTTCAAATCCATCCTGAAAAGTCACTTGTGCCATGTGTGCATCTTGATGGCTAAATAGGAACTGGAAAGCGTGACTGACATCCTTTAATAAAATGAAAGAAATTAAGTTAACCTGTTAAGTTTCTTTTCTTGGCCATGTTTGCTGTCATCACTGCTCTTTTCCTCAAAGCCCAGGTGCTGCTGATTCTAGTTCCAGCTTTTGAACTCGAGTTAATGAGAGCCCTGTTTACAGTAAGCACTGCTTCTTAAAACTGTGTGCATTAATGAGGTGCAGATTAAATTGGGACCCTGATTCTGGATATAGGACTTAGTCTGATTGCTCAGGAAAAGCATCTATTTCACCTGACAGGATGTGATAAATGACAAATAGTTAATATATGTAATAAAGCTTTCATAAGTGATTATGGACTCTTTGGTATCTCTTATTGCATATAAACAGCATTTTGTCCTGCCTCCTATTCTGTTACTGATATTTAAATGTCCATATTCACTGCAAACTTTCATTTTATTGCCTAAGTAGGTTGAAAATTTTGGAAATGAATCCTGAGTTAATACATGTCAATCCTATCTTAGTTATTTGCAGAGTCAGTCATGTCAAAAGGTAATAAAATTTTCTGAATTCTTATTATATCTGGATCTTAAGAAGATGTAAATAAATATAAATATTTTTATTTAAAGATAACATTTTTCTCTTCTCGAAAAGCTGAAATTTTTCAGTTGAATGAAGATAATGGCCAGTTTAGTTTCAACTATGGTTTCAGTGATGAGATCTTCTTAGGGGATTTCTCTCAGTTCCCTTCCTGCCTCATCTCTGCCTTGAAACAAGTTGTAATCTTTCAATGTATTTCATTACAAACAACAACTGAATAATTTTGCTGTTTGAAAACCTTTGCTGCTTCAGTAGTTCTGCTCTAGTATCTGTACTTCATAGCTGTGCTCCATATCGAAGAATATTCTCTGAAAGGAGTACAGAAAGCCTTTGCTCTAGATCAGCAC
Source organism: Falcunculus frontatus (assembly GCA_013398115.1). Classification (NCBI taxonomy): domain Eukaryota; kingdom Metazoa; phylum Chordata; class Aves; order Passeriformes; genus Falcunculus; species Falcunculus frontatus. The sequence continues at coordinate 18,595 of VZRV01002350.1, read as the reverse complement.
TCTCATTTTTAAAGTTCTTGTTATTTTTAAAGGGCATCATGAGGCTACAGTATATGGTGCTTGTTTGAATAACACTACACCTGACTGAATATACGGTGTCTCTTTTTTAAGTGGCATCTTTGTTCTGACTGTGGAGCACATCTGTGCACTGCTGTACTCCCTGTAATTGAAACAAGCCATAGTATTTTATTTTTTGTATATAATCTGCATAGCCATGATTGTGTTTGAGTGATCTAGAAAAGAGTCCACACTCAGAGCGACAGCTGTGCATGGGAATGAGTCCATCAGCAGGAGAACGTGCCATGAGGATAATGGAAGAACATTTTGTTGGTTTCTTTAAGGAATTCTTGCACAGAATAGGAGCACAGCAGATGCTTGGTGTCTCCTTGACGTATGTTGTTACCTCTGTCCACAGATTTGGCAAAGATTGCACCCTGTGTCTTCTGACCTTCTTTTCCTGGGTAGATCTCTTCCACTTCAAGCCCTCCTAAAATAGGTGTAATGCCTATTCCTTCTCCCATTAAAAGAAAAAGCTGATTTCTGATGATGACAGCTGTGTCAGGCCTGATCTCTCTCCAGTTTTGGGGATGATTCCCAGGAAGTGAGGTCTAATCTGACTAGGCTCTGAATAGTCTGTGGTAAAATGTGGTACCTATTGTTACCAAGAAATCCCTTGGGAATCACCAAGAGGGACTTCTCTGCATTCTTTTGGTAATCATTTGTGATTTATGGCAAGGATATAGGGCATATTAATGTTTGCACTAATTAATCCTAGCAGACTTTCTATTTTAGATGCTTCTCTAAGAGCAAAAGGGAGCCACAGAGTGATTACCAGTGAGGCATTGTTAATTTGAATGTTTTTCAAAAGGAGGAGGCATTTCAGTGAAATTGGAATGACAGCTGTGTTTCAGCATTCTCATTCTAAAAGAGACAAACCCTTCAGAACTGTCAGCAGCACCTTAGCTTTGAGCAAACCTGCAATATCCCAAAACCAAAGTGATGACAAACACTCAGGAGACCAAAATGTGCTTGTGCTGTAAACGTTTGCCTGAAGGCAAGTGTTGTGCTTTACTCCATACCTGTAGCTTCTAAAGCATTAGAGAGTATTTGTAGAATGTAAGAGAGTATCAGGCAGATAAGCAAAGTTATTTTAGAGGGACAGCTGCTGTTAGTTTCAGTTAAAACACGAAGGCCTGGAGTTTGATGCTATTCCTGTCTTATCCTGTGGCTCCATTGAAGAGCTCCTTTCATGGTTAAGGATGTTATTTTGGCTGGTGTATTCTAGAAAGGTAAAGGGTCTAAGGCAAGGTAAAAGATGCCATGGGGTTGCTGGTGGCAAGCAATTATTGAGAGTTTGTAAGAGTTTTGCCTGTGAAGATTGTAATACACACTGGCCGAACATTTGCTCGGTGTGGCTGTCCCTTGTAGACCCAGCAGCCCAATTTCTGCTTTAAGATGAGTGTTGCTTTCCAAGTCTGGTTGTGCCTTGTTGTTACTCTTGTCCGTCTGAGAAGAGTCAGTATCTCTGATTTAAAAACCTGAAGCTGCAATGAAGGCCATATACAAACATATGAGCTTGATGTGCCTGGACCTCTGAAAGGTTCCTAGGAGCAGCCAACTGTATCTAATATTTACAGAAAGCCTTTATTTCTCCATAGTGAATTACTCTTTCACTACTGTATATTTTCAGAAGAAACTGAGTAGAGAAATGTTGCATTGAAAGTTAATATTTCATTGTTCCTTTAAATCCTGTCAAATTCACTTTGTAGATTTAACAGTGCCTTAAAATCCAGAGGTATATTTTTGATGTTTAAGGTGGCTTATTTGAAGTTGTAGAATCAAGTTCTGCTCTGACACATGGCTGTGGAGATTACAATCACGGATATGTCTTGGTAGAATCAGTTAATAAGATAATAAAAACAGAGAGTGTATAGAGATGGTGTTATCTTCTGAGCGAGAGCTTTTGCAACCCTTTCATGTGCTCCATCTACCAGAGTACAAGGCCTCCCCTTCTCAATCCACAGAGAGGAAAAGTGGCTCTAAATTAGAGTAAGGATTGAGAAAACAAAGTGAAAATTATCCTAGGTATAATTTTCTTTGTTCCGTGCTTCTCATCAATATAGTTAAAACCTTTTCCCCTCATTTCTTCCTCTTTAAGCAAAATTCCTGGTTACTAGTAAGAATGCTGTTTTCATTGTTTACCTTTGTTATTTGGGAGCTCTGCTAGCAAAAAACGATCTGTATTAGTGATGATAAAGACTGCTCTATCAGACAAGAGTGTAGCAAAAAAAAAAAAAAAAGGTGCCTTGAACTTCTTTTGGTTATTTTTGTTACATTAAAAATGATAGAAGCCCAAAGCTGAGCAGCTTAACTGCTATTTTGCCAAAGATGTGGAGCACCATTTTCCTCACGGTCAGCCGGTGACCCACACCTTGAACAGGAGACTTGCAGGTCTTACAGGTTGCTCTCTACAGTCTCAATTGCAGTCAGATCCTCAACGTTGTTTTCTTCTTTGTCTGTAGATTGGAGACAGAGTCATGGCTTTTGTAAACTACAATGCCTGGGCTGAAGTAGTGTGTACCCCAGTAGAATTTGTCTACAAGATCCCAGATGACATGAATTTTTCTGAAGCTGCTGCGTTTCCCATGAACTTTGTAACTGCCTACATGATGCTCTTTGAGGTTGCTAACCTGAGAGAAGGCATGTCTGTGCTGGTTCACTCGGCAGGAGGTGGGGTGGTAAGTTGGAATTTTCCCTGCTTTCCTGTCACTGAGTAACTGAAGGAGTCTGATGTGTCTTGATTCCTGAAATGAGCCAAAACCCGCAGTTTGATTTGATATCCCTATATGTGAGGGATTGCACTGGGAGGAACTGCATCTGTCTTCCCATCAAAATGCTGATGTGAATCGTTGGCAGGAGCTCTTGGTGAAATAAAGATGCTGTGACGCTAAACTCTATGAAAAAACCTCACGAAAAAAACCCTAATTGGTTGTCAGCAGATCAAGGATCAAGTGTTGTCTCAACTATTGCGTTCCTGAACTTACGCGTGTTGTACTTCTCTGTCAAAGAAGGGTCTAGTGAAAGGAATAAATAAGGTCCCTGCACAAGGTATTTGTAGGTAACCATAATCCTCCTTAGAGTACTCGTTCCTCTTGGAATACTCCTGCACATATAATGTGTGAGTGTGTGTGATGCTTTCACTGTGAAAGATTTTTTTTTCCCCACTGTGCTGTAGAGGGACTGAAAGTAGTGAAAAGTTCTCATGTGAACCCTGGAGGAAAGGTACAAATTCTAAATTGGAGCCAGTGGTGGCTGCTGCATGGCACAGTTTGGATCACTCCTGAGGAGGCACTGTGTGTCACGGGCAAAGGATGAATTTGTGGGAATACCAGGCCACACAGTGGAATAAAGAGTTGGCATTTTGTGTTACCAGTTCCTTGAAGTATTTTTTTAGGAAAATCTCTACCCTTTGGAAAATATTAGTTTTGTGAAAAATATTAAGATATTGACAATGGAGTTTGTTTACATTTGAAATTATGCAATCCTTTTTCATAAGACAGATTTTTTGAGCTGAGACCATTAGCAGATACCAGCCTTTGAAACTGGAGTACCTTTTCTGTGTTCTTGTTATGCCTTATTCATGCTAAATTAATGTTCTGTTTTCTACTGAGGTCTGGTGGGCAGCCCCAAACACGTCGTCCTTAATTCTGTGCCCTTAGACCTTCTTTCAGGTTCTCATATAAATGAAGGCTGTAATCAAAGGAATAAATTCATGAGTTCCCTGTACCAGGTACTTTTAGCTAACCATAATCCCACTGGCAGTAAAGGGTTGGTCCTATTGGAATACTCGTGTAAATGAACGGAATTTGTAATCGTATTATGCTCTGGCACAGTGCAACCCAGAGTGCTATGTGTTGGGGTTTTAGCTCTCCTTTGATGTTCTCTTAAAGAATTTCCCCATACAATTACCGAGGCACTCAGCCATAGGGGGTGGAGTCTAGCTGGTTGTCCTTTTTGCCTGGGTTTTTTCCTCGTGTAGGGTGGAATCACCGCGAGATTTGAACTGGCTAAAAGGGACTGGGTCCAGCCCCTGGCTTCCTGTTTTCCCTTGGCATTCAGGGAGTTGAGGAGCTGCCCTCGTGGTGAAGGGGATTCGCTGCCGCTGCAGGCTCCTGCCTTCTGCTGTTTTCTTTTTTCCTCTACTGAAAAGCTCAGGGATCCCAAGCCCGCCTTCCCCTGCCTCACAGGGAGCCGGGNATCCGGGATTTGGTGTTGGTCGCTGCTGTTCCAGCCTGCTGTTCCCGAGGTCCGGCTGCCCAGGGGTTTGTGAGGCGAGTTTTTCATCCGCCATTACCGCGTGTTGCCGAGCTCGCTCCGGAGCGCCCCCTGCAGCCGCGGGGGAACATCGCACCTGCCCTGCTCACCGGGAGCCGCCAGCGCCCCTGCCGGCCGTGAGCGTCACTGCACCGAGGGGAAAGGGCCTGACAGCCGAGAAGTGTCACTGGGTTCTGGTTCTGTTTGTTATCACTGTTATAGTTACTGTTGTTTGTTTGCCTTGTTATACATATATATTAGTAAAGAACTGTTATTCCTATTCCTCATATCTTTGCCTGAAAGCCCCTTAATTTCAAAATTATAATAATTTGGAGGGAAGGGGGTTTCATCTTCTATTGCAAGGGAGGTTCCTGCCTTCCTTAACAGACACCTGTCCTTCAATCCAGGACACTGTGGCTGACTATTGTTCTGTAGTGTTAAATCTCTTTGTGTGGAATTCAGGGCTGTTTAAGCAACAAGAGGCCACACATCCAGGGGAATATTCTACAGGCATCAAAGTCTCAGCTGTAGCTCTAAGGCCGTTTGCCCACCTGGCAGTGTACAGACCTTGTGTAGGCTGAGCATACAGAATAAGCCCCAAAGCAATCCCTGCACGTACCTGTGTATCTAGAGAAAATGAACTCTTCCTCCTTTTTAAGATTTCTGTGTTTCTTTCTCTTTCTGACCTCACTTGCTTATGTTATTTCCTCCTTCTTTTCCTGAAGGACTGTTCATGCTCTGTTAATGTCAGTTCTTACAGATCTTCTGCTCTAGTGCCCAGCCTGTGCTGGGCTGTTCCTGGAAGGAGCTGCTGCCTTCCTCTCTCATCCCAGCTGTTCAACGGGCAGCTTTTGACTGGTCCTCTGCTATGGCTGCTCAGAACCTTCTCTGAGAGAAGCTAAAGGAAGGATGGATCCTGCTGGCCACCAGGGAAACAAGGAGAAATCAGATCCATCACTTGCTAAGTAGTTAAATGTAACAGAGTTCCCAAAGGAAAGACCGGACGTGCAGGAAGAGCAGCCAGGCTGGCCAGTAAGTGATGAAGGGCTGTGCAGGATCCAGGGGGGACTGTAAATGAGAGGAAGACAGGGTTGGCCAGCCTGCAAGCCAGGATGCTGATCACTGTCCCAGGGCCTCATACAGTCCCTTGTTCCTTGTAAGGGAAGAGTATGGAGAGCAAGAATTGGAAATTTTCCCATTGCTTGATAGGTTTTTGCGATAAAATATCACTCTGAAGATGCATGGAATGTTTTTCTTTCTGCTAAGCAGACATAAAGATTTCAGAGGGGTCTGTGTTACCCTATTAATCTGTCTGTTAATCCTTTGGAAAATCTGACGGTTTCAATCAAACAAATCATTCTCACAAAGATCTTTGTTAATGAACAGAAAACTGTCACTGAAGCTGCTATAGGAAGAGTTATTTTTGTGCTGTTGCTTTAATAGATAGAATGCCCTTCCCCACTTTCAGCAAGTGGGAAATCTGTCCAGTTTGTTTCTAAATGTCAGAGAAATTCCAGAACACTTCAATGAGACAATAGGCTCCCTGTGGGACTAGAAGTTTCTAATTGTTCATTTCTCATTATGCAAGATCATTATTTTAGCTGCTTTGGGCAGTTTATGAAAAAGAACTTGTTGCTTCAAAAATGTTTGTTAGGTTCTTTGTTCTGGCTACTCAGTCCTGTTTAGGAAGATCCTGCAGCTTTTTCAATAAATGGAGTCAGAAAAAATTCTCTAGGACCTTTACTCTTGTGTGTTATCTCAGTTTATTTATGTGGCCTTCTTTTTGTTGGTAGATATTTTTGGTAGTGAGGTAACTATAGCAATTGTCTTCCCATCTGTGCCTGGAGTGTGATTAGTAGGGAACAGTATCCTTTAATGTCTGACAGGATGCATTAGATAAGTCCGTTTATTTATTCCAGAAGTTCCAGGGAACATCAGAAGATTAGGGAGAGAAAAAGGAAACATACCAAGATAACTTGTCTTGAAAAAAGTCTCACACACCTGTCCCTGTGTTACAGACTTGAATCAAGTTCCATATAGCACATGAGTGCCTTCCCTGCCCCCCACTGCCTGGAGAGGTCAGGGCATTGTGCCATCTTCCCTGGTCATGGAGGGAGACGTGGCCACTTGTAGGGAAGCACCTTGTGTCCCTGAACCAGGAGAGAGGTGGACACCACAAACTCTGCCTCTGACGCTTGGTACATTGTACCCTTCCCTCGGAAGAGGAGGAGCTGCTGCAATGCTTGCAAGGGGGATTGAAAGGAGAGATGACATTTGGTTTTCATAGGGCCAGCTTGTTGATTTTGATTGCTTGGAAAGGGGGCTGCTTTGGCTTTCCTGTCTCTTTTTTCCTCTTTGGGACAGGGGCAGTTAAGAGAGAGCGACTCTCAGCTCTCCCCCTGGGCACTGAAGGAGGCTGAAGAAATTTCAGGAGCCTTCTCAGAAAGCACAGAACAGGCTCATAGTTGCATTCCATGATTCCCTCAGGCTTTGACAAGAGACGAATACTTTCCAAATCCTGCTGCTGGCTGAGATCTTACAAGGTTGCCATTTGCTCCTGTTTCAGGCCTCTGCTTGGCAGGACAATTAGGACTTCTGATTAAACTGTTAAATTGAGTTGCAGGGCAGTTCAGTAATTAACAAAAATATAATTGTCTAATACAAATTGAGTTTAAATGCTTAAAGCTATGGAAATGTTTAAGTGTCCTTCTGAACTGATTGCTACATTACAGAGAAAGCCAGCTAACACTAAACATCATAAATAGATATTAATGTTCAGAATAATGAGTTTGCAAGAACATATGACTTACTGTAGGACATATATTAGTCTATCTTAACTGTAAAACACTGTAGTTAGTGTTTGAAATGACTGTAAGACAATGGAAGAGTAGCTTCCTTCACATATATACTCCCAGATCTCTTTAAAGTGAAGCAAAGTGACGACTGAAGAAAATACCCTGAGAAAACTGAGCAGTAGTGTGCACCCTTCTGGGGCTGGTCTGCTCTAAGAGGCAATTAGTTGTTTAAAATGAAGACTCTCTAAGTCAGTGCATTCAGTGCAAGTCACAGCACAGGCTTGTATGAGATTATAAAGTTTTGCTTAAAATTATTAATGTAAACTGTCGAATTAGTATAAGTGCAGGACTGTTGTAATAAAAACAGTGGGGAAAAAAATATGCTTTTCTCCTTGAGCTTCAATAAATCCAGTCCCTATTTCTGCGATATCTACCTGGAAAATTAATTCCTGCAGGGCTTTATATTTGTGAGAGAGAGCCATTATGCCCATTTGCTTATTTGTTTGTTCTTCATGTACTTCCTATTCTGAATATTTAGAGCACAAAGCTTTGGTTATTTACCAGGTTTTTGTAAACACCAGTCTCATCGCTTAACCCCTCAGACTCAAGGCAGAATTATAAGCCAATTATTTAGCATTGTGATCTTGCAGATGCTAAAAATAAGTTGCCTTCCATGCAGGAGCATTGATTGCTTCTCCTGAAGCTGTTGTCTGACCTTCCCTTTCAGGCTCAGCAGCACAGGAAGTGTGAGCAGAGTAAGTTACAGATGCAGTTCTCATGTTTGAATTTGAAGGGTGAATCTGACTTGGCAACAGATTTAGGCCATCCTGGCAGGATTTGTTACTGCTTGGCAGGAACCCTCTTTTTTATTGTGTCTCCCCTGCATACATTGCAAATATTTGAGGATGTGTTCCCAGCTGAATCACTGAAGGGGTGATATTTTGTCTGACAAAGAACTGGCATTTCTTAGTGAATCTAGTCACCTGCTATCACAGACAGCATATAGGAATCCTTTCAAGAGAACGATCTAATTTCTTCTTGAAAAAATACCTATGTGTTTACCCACGCAGAATCTCTCTACTCTGTCTTACTCAGTGGGAAAACTTTCCTGACTTTATTCATGAGCAGTTAATGTATCTTTGTTCCTCTATTGGTGTTTCCACCAATTAAAATAGCTCCTCTTTCCTCTTGGGGCACTTTCAGATCTTTTTGGTAGGATATGTATGTGTTTATGGCTGTAAGAAGCCATAAACATTCATTTTCAGCATGAGATCTCTCCTTGGCCTGTTTTTTTCAGGCTGAAAGCAGGTTTGTCTGCTCATACCCTGTTTTTGTAAGGTTAGATGTCTTGTTTCCTGGGTCATCCTCCAGGCAGGTCCTGCTCCAGGCAGATGTGGATGTGTTTACTGGCCTCTGAGCTGGCTGGGAGCACAGCAGCAGTAAGACGGTACGAAAGCCAGGTCCTGTTAAAGTAGATCTCACAGCATTCGTGATCCTTTTAAATATTGTATGGGTAGGCTGCTCTGTCTGGACTTAGCAGGGAGGAGCACATTAAATAGCACTCCTGAGTTTGAGTCAGAACTCCTTGAATGTGAGTAATTGGAATTGACTCTTCTCCTGTGATGGTCCTGGCCAGCACACTGTGTCATGGCACTAATCCAGCCCACTTTGCTGACACCTTTACTTGGGACCAGGGCTGCACTTGCTCTTTTCCTATTAGCAGTTCATAGCTGCTCTGTGTTTGCTGAAGTGCCTTCCTCTTGTTTCATCTCCAGAAGCCAGGGAGGGGGATAAATCAGCTCACACACTGTGTAACCAGTCTAGGCTGCTGTAAGTACCAAGCTGTTCAAGCCAGGCAGGGCAATGGAGGCTGAGCTGCGGGTAAATACTTCTTCTGAAGCAGTGGATGTGCTCCCTCAGCAGCACTGGAGAGTCCTGGTGCCACAGCCGAGACCATTTCCAGACATTGCTTCAGAGCATAATCTGTTCATCAAGCACAAAAGCCCAGTGAGCCATGCACAGAAAGCAGTTTCCCTGACCAAAGCAAGCTGCAGCCTTTGAAGGCCTTTTTTTTGCCTCTCGCAGCCCTGCACTCCCCAGAGGACATGTCCTGTCCCCAGGTCACCTGCAGAGCCAGGTCACAGGCAGTGCTCAACTCTCCCCTGGCTGTTCTGCCTTTCCAGGTGGAGTTTGTTTCCCTGGATGGGTTTTGCTTGGGTACGTTGTCCCAGCTCCTCTGAACTGCAGACGATTTGTGCCAGATGGAGATTCAGCCCTGAGTTTTTGATGCAGCTCAGCTGCATCATTTTGCAAAGGGGTAAGAAAAACACACCCTGCTAATTGTTGCAGAAAATGTTTTAAGGGTGAGAGAGATCATTATCTCAGGGTCACCTTTCCCCTCCCGCCACTCCAAAACTCATTTGTGGTGCACTGAGTGTAGCAGATGCTGCCTTATGCTTGTCCAATAATCACGTTTTAGTTTGTGCACTTTGCATGTTCACCCTAGTGTTTGGTTTCCAATTTCCTTTGCTGTAATTGGGAAAATGACACCTTCAGGAGATGAAATGTTGAGTATCAGACTTCACCTAACACCAGAGAAGAGCTTTCCTGATGCCATGAGATCAGTAGATGATTCCCCTTGCAGTTTTCGTACCGTGTTTGAGTACTTCACACCACCTTCAGGTATGGTTATGTGGAATCAAAGCATTTTGGAATTTGGATTCTTCTCACGTTCGGTTCCAGACAAGTTTCTTGTGCAAGATTAAGTCTGAATGTTATTTTTAAAAATGCTGTAGCACCTTTGGGCTGCAGAAATATATCATAGAAATGGTAATTCTTTACTGATGTAGTTTTGCAGGGTGGTATCTTTTACATGGTTTATTCTCTCCTGATATCAGGTTGGCCTCAGTTTATATAATAGCAAAAAAGATACTTTCTCGAAAGGATTCTGCCTCCTACCTGCTGTAATTCAGTGTGCAGCTGGCATGTCAGGCTGGTGGCATTAGGTCAGACCCTTTTGGAAAGTCACTGACTTGTACAGCTTGTTTATATTTCATCCAGCATTAAGTTTGTGTTAACAAGCTCATTAGATTAGTAAGTTTCATTCTATTCATGCTTTCTATATTGACTTTTAAATATCAATGACTTTTTTTTCTTTGAAATTGTTGAAATGCACAGAACAGTCTATTTCATTGTTACTTCCTAGAAAACTACTTTTCCATTCTTTTAGGTGATTATCTTGGTATGAGAAGTTTCCAATCCTGCAAGCTTAGACTTGGGTTTTAAAGCAATGGAATGTAAAGAAATCTTTTTTTTTTTTCCCCTGGATCTAAAACTACTGTAAGGATATAAATTTATATTAATTTCTGTAATAATCATATGTGTAGATTAGGTTCAACATATTGGTTTTATGAATTGACAGGATACCTTGAAAAGGAATCCATCAAGCAGACTGTGAAGCTGGAGACACATCCAGCATTAGCAGACATACTTCATTCCACAAGCTATTAATTTCTTTAATCTAAGCTATTTAATCCAAGCTATTAATTTCTCTGAGGTTTCACCACATGATGTTCTGCCTCACTGGAATCATTCAAAAAATGTTTGGATGTGGTACTTGAGGACACGACTTAGTGATAAAACACGGTGATGGTGCTGAGTTGGTGGCTGGACTTGATAGTCTTAGAGGTCTTTTCCAACCATAATGACTCTATGATTCTGTGATAAGTAGTGTATAAAATATATGAATATATTAAAGCAGATCAATTCCACTTTAAGGGAATAATTTGCAACCATGTCTATCCCTTCAGTGAATCACCCAATTTATTTTTTGTTCCCAAAGATTGCTAAATTCCATTAAAGGTAAAATTAATTGTCCAAGTGATAATTATTTTTTGCCATTAAAACTTATTCATTTTCCTAGGTTCAGAAAGCAAGAATCTGGTCAGTACTTATATGTAGAAATTGGCATTGTATACGAAAAATTAGATGCGTGAAGAATATTTTTCAACCCATGCTTGTGTAATTTAGCACCCTCTTGGAAGGTTTTGGAGTTCATACTATTTCTGCCAACATGGTTCCTGCTTCCAAAGCCAGTGAAGGCTGGTAGCAGAGTTGATGTGGTTATGCCTGGGCAGGGAGGAGACAGAAAACCCTCTTGTCCCTGTTTACCACAGAGCAGTTTTCAGGATCCAAGCAACAGGGCAGGGCTGGCATGCCTGTGGTGGGAGCATGCAGGGGCACAGGAGCCAGCGTGGACACCTCAGCTGCCCTGGAGACAGGATGCTCCTCCTTCCAGCAGCAAAACCCTTTGTGGATGCTTCATTTGTGAGCCATGGATGTTCTGAACACTGGGGCTCAGTACTTGCAACTAAAATGTGTTACCCTCTAAACACTGGTGACTAATCCAGAGGCAGCCACGTGATTTGAGGGATTAGAAAGGAGACTTAGAAGTGACTTGCATAGCCACGGTGCTGTTTTGGAGCTTAGCTGAATTCCACAGAAATTAGGGAAATGGTTGAGTTCATAGGTTGAGTTCAGTTCTCCTATTTTGGTGGGGAAAGCATGAGAAGTCCAATATCAGCCTTTATTCCTGGATTTTTGGTACAGCCACTAAAATACTTTGCACAGAAATAAGTGAGAGTCAACTTCAAATTAAGATTTCAGAAAACTGTAGAAGAGTGTTTTGTGGAATTGTTTCAAAATACTTCATCCAATTATAAAAGTACTGGTCATATGAGTCAATGTTAGGCTTCAAATATCTACAGAAAACTGGAAAGTATTCCCAGCTGATCTGGGATTTTAGATAATCTTATCTCTGGGGGGAGGGAGAGGTGTAGTAATGAGTTTGAGTCAGGAGGAAAATAAGTTATTCACATCATGATGTTTTTGTGCATTTCTTCTATTCATCTGACTGTCAGTTTGTTAAATGTTAATCGTCTTCTACAGGATAAAAATCAACATGCTTTCTTCTTGAATATTTGGCCTTTTAAACATTCAGTGGTTTTGATTCAGGATGTATTCATTATCCCTCATCTTCCCAAGTTAGATTGAAAATGGAGAAAACTAATTAGAGAATAGATCAATAATGTCAGAATTTTATTCAACTGCCATGCATTATAAAATACTGATTTATCTAAATCATTTTGGGTGTTGGGTTTCTGCGAGACACAAAAAGTGAGAAAAGAGGATTGCTTGTGAAAATTACTAAGAAAAGAACAGATGCAAAATCCTCTTTTTTTTTTTCTTGTAATTTTATATTACATTATTTGTGGAGGCTAAAATCTGTGAAGGGTTTAGAATTAGATGGTAAGTAAGAGAAATGGACTATGAGAAGAGTGAAACATTTTCTGCTCCCTGAAAACCTTACATCTTGTGAGATGAGGCCCCTCAGGAGTGGATTTTCCTATGATTTTTGAGAGATTAGGGATTCCAACCCAGGAAAACGGTGAATAGTTTTGAAAAGAAGAGGTCATTTTTAGTTTGGAGTTGGATTTACCATGCTAGGAGTAAGCACTGGTACCTATGTCCTGCTGTGAGCTTCTCTGAGCTGTTGGACAAGCTGTTCAATTTGCTGTGGTGTTCCATCCCTCCTCTGCAAAGTAGGAATGAGAATGATCCCCTCTCTTGCTCTTGTTTCTGTGTCTGTTTGCCTGTCTAAAGGATCACCTAAGCTGTGCCTTGCTGTGCAGGCATTTGCTGACTAACCCAGTAGGAAACCAGTCTGAAATTCCTGGGTGCCACCATACATGAATAATATCCTTGCCCTCTCTGGTGATGTTCAGCTTGGAATTACATTGAGCAGAATACATGAGGATGCCAAGACCCCCAGGGTATGCAGGGTTAGCTAATTATCCGGCTCTGAATAAAACCCAAGTGCTAATTACAGGGGTGTACAACTAATAATCAGGGTTTCTGGTTGAACAGAAACATCTTAATCCCTGGGTGATTTTACTAGTCATGCATACACAGTTTACAAATTACAATCTTTGGGCTGTAGATGTGAGATTCTGCTGAATTCCATCTGACAATTTTTTTAGAATGAAAGTGCCATTTTTTTAACTTCTGGGTATATCCATGTAACTGTGCTGGCTCCAGTGGAATAATGTGGGTGCAAGAAGAGGTAGGGTGTGGCTACCAAAAGTCTGTTTTCCTTTGTTAGTGCGTTAAGAATAAAACAAAACCCAGGGTGACAGAAAGGTGACCTGTTGGGATGTTTTTTGAAGTCTAGATGGCTCAGCTGTTGGGCAGTGCTTCCCTTCTCTCCACCTCATGAAATTAGAGGTTAAAATCCAGTTATGGCCTTCTGGGACCCAAAACTGGAGAGCTGGAGTACAGACATCTGATTGGAAAAATTCTTCAATGCCCCAGCTGCTGCCTAAAGGTTGACATAGCATCTGATGGACCCCACTGGGTTCCTGCCCACACCAGGAGGGAGAATGAATTTCCTGGACATGCTCTAGGCTTTATCCTTTTGCTGTTGATCAGTTTTGAGCCTGGGGCCCTGCCTAGGCAGACCTGTTAGTGTGACTGGAGGCTATTCCTGCATTTTCAATAATCAGTAATAACTATTGTTATCAATAAGAGGTAAAGCAGGTTTTCTTTGTTATGCAGCATTTGTTATAACAACTTGCTGTCTCCTGCTGACACCATAAGGAGACATGAACCCTTAGGAATGGAAGGCTAGACCTACTTTGTTAGGACTGCTTTGTCTTCAGAATATCCTTGTGATTTAGGTGTCTTTTTTCCTGTGGCTGAACTGCATTTCAGTGGAAATAAACTAGTTTGGGAAGTGCTTGCACATGTTTGGGTCTTGGGTTTTGCTGTGTCATGAGTGAATTGGCAGCTGCAAACTCTGTCAACCAATTTCCATGTCAGTGAACTAACATAATAATGTGTTTGCAGGGTCAAGCTGTTGCTCAGCTCTGTTCAACCATTCCCAATGTTACTGTTTTTGGAACAGCTTCATCTTTCAAACATGAAGCAATCAAAAACTCGGTAACTCACCTGTTTGACAGGAATGCAGACTATGTTCAAGAAGTAAAAAGGTAATCTTGTATTTTCCTGAGTAAGGTCTGTATAGTATCTGGCAAAATACTAAGAAAGGCACCAGGCTGATCATATTTATGGGAAGAGACTACATTTGTGAGTTTGGGAGCTGTAGTTTATTCCAGTTATTCCATCTGTCCACTAGGGAGAGGATAGCAAGCATCTCCCTATGTCTCAATAAGCAACGTAAGATTTTTCAATCCATGTTCCTACTTGGACATCTGTTGTGAGCAAAGTAAATTAAGTGAAAGAAACTAAAGGTCTTAACAGAAGGATGTACTTTGCCTTCACTTGCATATGTATTTGCTCACTGTAATGCACCAAATAAGATATTTTCAGTGGATTTGTAAGGTCTCCAGGTTTTGGAGTTCTCTGGTGTGCTTTTATCCGCCTGGGTTTTTATCCTCTGCCAGGGACTGATATCAGAGCACATGATGTCTGCTTTAATTTCAGATCCTTAGATTTTGTTTGTTTGCATTCAGATTAAAATCATCCTGTTGCCTTTTGAAGTCATCATGTGTGTTTCTGTTTATGTGCTTTCAATACTTTTTCAGTTTGTCTAACTGTTGATACTGGTGTTGGTGCAGGTGGCAGAACTTCTGTCTGGGCTGATAGCAGTGCAGGCTGGTATTGCAGGAGAAACCAGGGTGGGTACAAGAGATAAAACATGGATGTAGCAAGCTAGTTTGTGCTTCTTTCCTGACACAGAGGTGTTTAATATCAGCTCAACGAACAGTCCTGATTGCAAGACAGAAGTGGCACCCTGTAGAATATGCCAGTGCTCTGATTTGTTACTCAGATCCTCCCATTTTCAGTTTGTATTGAAAAGATTTTTAATAAACCTACAGCAGTAATTCTGAGAATGCTGTTTTCACAAATTGTCTTTTGGCAGCAGCAGCGAGGGGAATGGTGGAGTTGTTTGGTTTGATGGATGTTAGCTGTGTACCATGTTCTGCTTAAAGTGTTCATTTCTTGAAAGTCTGTGAGCAGAAAAGGATGGTGCTATGATGGAGAAGGCAGAGTGGTAGGAACCTGCTTTATTACAGATGACTGGGGCATTCCAGGGAAAAGCTTTCATCAGGGAGAAAACTCAAAAGACTGAACACAACAAAAGCAACCACCAAAAACTCCAAGCAAATGAAAAAAATGAAAACAACCCATAAGAGGTGTTATGAATGTGGAAATGTTCTTAGAAGATGGGGAATCGGTTCGACCAGGGAAGCCTCCAAAAGCTGTTTCACCGTAAAATTTTTATTCCTTTACAGTGAAGGCTCATCCAGTGGCCTGAGTAAAAAGAACTTATTGCCCCACACGTGGCAGCAGTACCAAGGTGTGAAGTTGCCTGGTTTTGCTGCTGTTTGTAACCACTGGATGTCTGGGTCTCACCTTTGTTTTGTGAGGAAACAGAAAGAGAATTACAGGCCGTAAATCTTTGCCTCTCCCCTAAATCAGGATATTTGGCGTATTTTTTTTTCTTTTTCAGCATCATATTGACATTGCATTGACAGAGATGTTGGAAAGTTATAAATATGCAAACTGTTTATTGAAACAGTAGAAATACTTTCTGCTTTCTATTATATGGCCGGATTGTAACCCTTGTGCTGAATTTCTAGCTCTTGGTGACTTCTCTTTATGCTTGATTTAACTCTTTGCTGATATCTAGTTGATAAAACATCTGAGGAAGGAGACTCTGTAATTAACTTTACAAGTCATTTGGTCTGAAAAGAAACTAGGATAAGAAGATCTGTTTCCTTACAAATTCAGAAAAATAATATTAGATATGAATAAGAAAAATATCCTTTTCTTCTCATGTGTTCATTGACAAAAAACCCAGACATTCTCTGACATTTGCATTCAGTCAAAAAAGAACTTTGTATCTGTTGCCTGTCTTTTGATAATATAATTTTACTGGAAGCCCTGAAAAAGGGAGAATAAGATGGTTTCCCCCTCTTTAAAGCCTAAGAGGTGTGGGTTGGCTCGCCTAAAAAACTTGCATTGTGCCACTGAATGAGTCTGAAATGTCTTTTCATGAGGGTGAAGTTTTCACATAGTCAAAGTCTCAGCCTTAGAGTCCTTTCCAAAGTACCTGGAAGATGTTGATATTTTGTTAACAATCAGCCTGACCAGCCCTGTGTATCTTACTGCAAAGTAAGAGTTTTTCCTTGCTTTTTAGAATCTCGACAGATGGAGTAGATATTGTTTTGGACTGTCTTTGTGGAGAAAATACTGGGAAAGGCCTCAGTCTTCTCAAACCACTTGGGACTTACATTTTATATGGTAAGTGGAAAAAAGCAGGGACATATTTCAAAACTAAAGCTTTGCAGAGCTTAAAACCATCCATGCCTGTCCTTCCAGAACTGGTGATTGACATGTTATGCTTTCTCAGTTTGATCATTTCCAGTCAAGGATTTTGGTGAAGCTGAACATGGACTAAATTACTGAGAAACAAACAGTAATACAAATTCTTTAAAAAATTATTTAGAAAAGTAAATCCAAAATTGAAACGGAACATACGTTTCAGATTGTTAAACATCATTGGGTGATGCAGGAGAAGCACAGGAGAAAGTTTGGATCTCTGATTCTGGGAATCATTGTGTGGCCAAGGAAGCTGCACTAGAGTTTTTATGAGAGGGAAGCTTGAAGGACAATTTCAGGAAGAACACTGCTGGGTTTATTTGACAAGACTCTGAGGAATCCAAGCCCAGGCTTCTGTTCACGAGTTTCCACTCCTGTTTGTGGACTGCTCCCCACACGGAGCAGACACATCTCCCCTGCAGTTCTGCCAGGCTGCCCTGCTGTGTGGGGAAAGCTCCTGTTGGAAGGGACAGCTGAAGGGATTGCTGTATTTGTGCAAAGATGCCCAGTAGAACTTAACCTGTCCCTGGCTTTGGGAGATTTGATAGATGGTCAGTGTCATCTCAGAATTCCTATGAGCCTGGAGGGCTTGGTCGCCTTGGCTTCTTCATTATTTACTCCCAAAGTATAAGTATTTCTACTAATCTCTTTTAAACCTGTTTTAAAACATGTTTTTTTCTTAAATAGGAATCATAGAGATGATTTTACATGTACTAAATGGTCTGCTGTAGCTTGTAATAAGCTGTGTGTGAATGTGCTCATCTTTTACAGGTTCATCTAACATGGTTACTGGGGAGACAAAAAGCTTCTTCAGTTTTGCAAAATCAGTAAGTGTCCCCGTGATTCTGCTCTTTCCTCTAACTTTGGTCTTTTCTTTAGCATTTTCATCTTCATCATTTTCATTTATCTCTACTGAGCTGTTACTTCTGATGTTGTGTTTTTGCGCCATGCTTTCTTCTGGCAGGACAGCTGGACAGGAATTGGATCAGTGTACATTTCATACTGCAAGGGAAATTGTTGGCTGAGACATAGATCTCTTATACAGCTAAGTTTAGACTACATTATTTATTTACTTCTGGCAGAATATCACATCCATGGACATGAATAACTGTACCCTGTAGGTTCCTTGTATCTGAAGACACTGTCAGGACAGTGCAGTGAATTAAAGGACATGTATCTCTTAAGATGGGGCCTGTGTCCAGTCATTTCCAGCTTTTCAGAAGTTTGTTTCATACAGAAAAGCATTTTTCAGTTCTCCATGTTCATTTCAAGTGACATCAAAGAGTTGATGATGTGGCATTTGTTTCCTAATTGATGATGTCGACAAATTTAAAGTTCAAATGTTATTTTCTCTTCAGCTTACTGCAAAAACAGAAATCTGTGCAGAAGTCCTAGAGATCAAAAGAAGGACAAACATATCAAAAAACTGCCATCAAGAAATAAGTTAACCAGAAGTGAAAGCGACTCCAAACATAGGGAAAAGTCTTTTCTGAACATCTGTCATATGATCTTTCTGCCAGAAGCTCATTTACACCTTCCAGCAACAACCCCTTCCCAGGAGGAATTGGCTTCAAAAGTCTCTGTGTAGCTGAAAACAAGATAAGTCAGAGACTGTAGCAAGGAGCTGGTCTTTGCCTCCTACATTTTTCTTAATGGTTGTAGTGGGAGGATCCTTGTTATTGTCACACATTTGTGGACTAAAACAAGATGATCTTTGCTATGCAGCCTTCTTACTGTTATTGTAAGAATATCAGGATGCATATAATTTGTAGGGTAGGTTGGCCCAATGAAATAAATTTCCACTGAAGTGTTTTTCAGATAGCATTGGTATTTATTGACAGAATAAATATGAATAAATTGAATTAATTAAGAAAACATACAAAATTTTGTATACAACTAGTTTCTTTATGTAATTATGCTGCAAAATTAACTCATCAAAATTGTATGAAAATTACAATTAAAAATTTACCCATTCAAATAAAATTTGCAGGGAAGTGGCATCTCTCACTCTCAATGATGCTCTTGAGCTAAATGAAATAAAATCCTTTCATTAGATACTCTGAGGTTTGCTCGAGTGTCATAAA
>VZRV01002344.1:0-22792 GCA_013398115.1 Falcunculus frontatus | reverse complement strand
GCCTCCCCAAAGATGGCCATCTCAGAATCCGAAGACATGTCTGTGGTTTACTGCGTGCAGCAAGGCACGATGCTGAAGTGGAGAGGCAGTGCTGAGTGAAAGGAGAAATTTCTTTTTAGCAATGACCTTGGGCTTTGTAGTGTTCTGCTCTGTCTATTATTGTGGTCTTCCTTTCTGCTTTACCTGCTTTTTGCCCTTGATGTCTTTTAATTTACTTTAATCTTAAAGAAGTTAGGTGTCTTTGACTGAGGTTTTTTTCCCTTATTTCAGTTTACATGTTCAGTTCATTAGATCTCATAGTGTTTTAGCAGGCTATACAGAAAATTGAATTGACTGGCAGATGCAGTGCTAATCAAAGATGCAGCAGAAATACCAAGCAGAAGCAGAAGAGATAGCATGAGAAGTCATCTTACCAAAATTATGAAAGCCCTCTTATATTCTTTCTCTCTTGCCCATTTTAGCCTATGCAATTTGTGCCAACTATAGAGATGGAGTATCATGAGGAAAAAGATGTGGAGCAAGCAGAACCAGAGGTCTGAGTTGTCTATGCAAACCTTTTTCTTCTGTAGAGAAATCAGAGTTTTGTCTTCTCCAGTTGTTCTGCCTTTTCTAGTTCAAGCTCACCCTTTAATATGAACTTGTATTGACGGAGGAAAACTTCTCAATAAAAAACATTTGGAGGGATTTGACAAAATCTTAACTATACATGTGCAGTTCATTCAACTTTTCTTTCCTGGACTTCTGTTTACAGACAATCTTCTTTTAAGAGTCTGTGTGTAAGAGGTCAATTATTTCCCAGCAGGTACCAAACAAATGCATCCAACACAGTTATGAAAGGAAATTTCCTCTTTTAGACAGCACAGCTCAGGTAGAATTGCACTGCTTTAGTGTGCACAGATGTAAAGGGGTATGGGAAGTGGCCTTAGAAATGCATTAAAAAAGCAAACCTGGAGTCTGTTCCTATGGAGTAAGTAAATCAGTCTTACCTCTTGTATCACCAGTTGACTCTCAGCCTGGAAGCTGGCCAATACTGAAAAAGAGAAGTGATAACTTCTTTCTTATCTTTACACAGACTCCGAAGAATAAGTCACAGGGCAAAAACATGCTAGTGACTTGAACAGAGAAGGAACATGTCTATTGGGACAGACAGTTCTTTGAGGACAGCGGTTCCACAGGCAGCAGGAATGCTGTGGGATTCTGCCAGCACCCTACTGTCCCTACTCTTACCTTTAATCCTTCCACAGAGACAGAACAGGCTTGTCCTACCAGCACTTTTATAGGTTCTGGTTTGCACATTCGATTCCCTCCTCCTCTTTCTTAGGTCAAAAAATTTTTGGCAAAGCATTGTTTGGCAAACTTGACTGAGTGCATGATTGTCATTCGTGCTTGTGGATATATTTAGAAATATTTGAGGTCTTCCTAGCTATGTGAATAAATCTCCTATAAATATTATGACTAGGAATCTAGGAAGGAGGAAGTGCTGTCCAGTAAATAGAGCACGACACTGGATCTTGGAATCGTTGGCTTCTTTTCTCCTGTTAATTGCTCTTTGACATATAAGATTTGTGTGTCTCAGGACTCAGCAGTAGTGAGAAGGATTACTATTAGAATAGCTTTGGAGAGAACCTATTCTGAAATATTCTGGAAATAAAGAATAGGAACAATCTAGTATAGTCTAATTCCAAGACTGGATGACCATATCATGCTTGTGTTACTGCACCTATTTACAACTCCTTAGCTTTTTGCTGGGTACTTTCAAAAGATCAGATAAGACAGATTATCCCCATTGATTCATACATTAAATTACATCTTTTACCACCTTCTGAAGTATTGCTGATTGGCTGTGATTTGAAATTCAATTTGAAAGGTATTATTTTGCCATTCTCCATATTTGGCTGTGCTGGTTTGCTCAGATGTATGTCCAGCAGAAATTTCAGTGAGGTCATACCAGCAGGAATTCCTAAGGATGCATTTTGCGTCCTTCATCTTTTAGGTTTATTGGCAGTTTTAACTTGCCAACCTCCTGCTATTTTAGAAACCTTGGACAGTGGCTATAGTTACCAAATGCAAGAATGGGATTTAGATCCCAAGCTGTCCTCCTCCAGCCTTTCCAAGCACAAACACAAACGCCACTGAAGTATAGAGAACTCCTGGGAGGCTTTTCATTTCCTTTGCGAAGAATTAGGTAGGATTTGCTATTCAAAGTTCTTCCATGGAGCTGGCATGAGGTGTGATTCTCTGCCATATTCTGAAGACTCACGTTTTCCCTCAAACTTCAGGAAGTTGAAGCACTGTAAAAGGGTCAGAGAGGATGACCAGTCATCTCAATTCACTGCTTTAAAGAACATTTGTATGCTTATAATACTGCATGTATGACTGAAACATCTGAGATCAATTATTCTTTTAAGAGACTGCCAACATCTTTCTGAAAAATAAATGTAGAGGTCTTATAATTTCTGTTTGAAGAATAATATTGTGTATTTCTAGAACTGTCATTGAAGAAAACATCATCCTCTGGCATACAAAACAGGCTAAAGGGAGAGAAAGAAAGGAGAGATTTTTGCCCTCCTCTTATAACGCATTACATAATAACAAAGAATAGACTTGACTGTTCTTTATGTGTCACATGAAATTAACTCCAAGATGAATCTGCAGTTTTTTGATAAACTTGTCTCTTGCTGTTGACATAATAACTTCTGAGTTGTGTGGGAGTTTAAAGCTTTCCTGCTAAAAGCCATATAGCCGTAAGAAACCTCACATCCAATATCCACTTTTACAGTTATTATTGTGTTTAAGTGTCTAGTTGCAGCTGCAAAATGATTCTTTATAATTCAGTTTCCCTCCTGGGTTCTCTGAGCATGTCAATTAAAGAAGATGACATGGAATCCAGTACACTGGTTCAAAGATCACACTTGTAATATATCATCCTCTCTGTCAGTTTGATATCTTGCATTTTGTTTCACCTCCTAGAGTAACAAGAATCATCTGGGAAGGCAACAGATTCAAGAAGGAATGACAGATGACTTGTTTTTCTGTTTCTTCTCAACCTAGAAGCCTGACAATAAAGGACCACTTTCTACAGTGCTTGGTTTTTATCTGCCTTGTTCAGGAAATAGCACCCCACATATACTTTTTCCTGCAGTGAGTAGAACATCAGGTCCAAAAGCCATTCTAGGGCTCTGAGTTCTCATAGACTGCCTTGGCTCTTCATGTTCTGTGAATTTTCTGAATATTCTTCCATCTTCGTGACATACTATGATCCCATTAAACTTCAGAGTTTTTACAGAATTTTTTAAACTGGGATGGGATACTGTCAACTTGTGCTTAAGCTACTTTCTGTTGTTTTCAAATTTTGGAAAGGATCGCATAAAAGTTTTTCACTTGTGGATGGAAAAAAAGATTCATAAATACAGAGAAGTGAGGGTTCTACTTCTGTGATTGTAGAGGTGGACTTCAAGCTACTGGACAAGTTATTGACCTCAGTCTTCAACTCATCTTTCTCCTTTGCCAGCTTCTTCCTGATGCTTTGCAGGTTTTTACTCACCAAATTCATCTGTCTACAGTAGAAAAAGAACAATAACTTCATAAGACCATAGAAGAGTTGATGATATGGGATCGCTGTCGGTCCCTAGTCATGTTTCCAAGTAATGAAATAATTTCACGTCCCTCAAATATTTGTTGCCATGGTACACTCTCCACTCACTGAAAAACAATATGAAGCTTGAAGCTTCCAAGCTGCTCCTTGTGCTTTATCATGTAACACTACCAAGAGTTTGTCTTCCTCACTTTCTTGACGGCCTGTCAGGAAGTTACAGGCTGCAACCACTCCTCAGGCTCTTTGCCACACTAAAATCCTTGTAAGAGACTTCCGAGACTCAACTTCACTTCTTCATTCCTGACTCCTCTGGCTCCATCTCTGAGGAAGGGAATGGGAGGTAGAAATGATTCCGTAACAGTTTCTTTCTGCTGCTCTTCTTTCTTCCTCTTCATACTTTTCCCTTACTCCAGCATGGGATCTCCATGGGCTGCAGTTCCTCCAGGAAATTTCCGCCTTCTCTGGTGTTCTGTCCTTGAGCTGCTTGTGGGTGTTTTCTCTACAGTGGTCCTCTCCACAGACTGCAAGAAAGTCTCTGCCCCAGTGCCTGGAGAATGTTCTCCTGCTCCTTCTTATTTGACAAGGTGGAACAAAGGATCAAAAGAACCAAAAGACTCGCTAAGGCCAAACTCAACAACAGACACTGCTCTTTTCCTATTCACTAAAATGGTAATTTCATCACAGAAAGCTTGATCAGGTATTGTTTCTTCTGCTGAGGACTCCCAGTGATCTTCTTGTCATTCAGTGTACATGAAATAAGTTTCCATGAAAATTTTGCATCAACTGAATAATAGTCTGTCAGGTAAATTCAGAAACTTGGGTAATATACCACAAAACCAGTGAGGGTACAGCAAAAGGTGGGAAATGTTGATGCGCATTTTACTCTTCTGGAGAGATCTAAGGATCATAGAATTAGAAACTGGGATGATGGATGTTGTAGGCTGAATGGGGCCTTCTACAGCTTGTGGAGACATGACTATACATCCTATGTACCGATGTATTTTACTAGGGACACTTGCGATACATCTTTCCCATGCCTTTTTTTTGATCTCCTGGCTCACTGGCTGCTTCCCAGAGCTGGATGTGCTGTTTCTGGATTTTTTGTGTTCTTACACACTATCCTTCATATTAATATTTGGCTTAGGGGTATAATAGTTCTGTAATAGTGTTGGTTTTATCACATTACAAAAACAATTTATGCCGATTAACTGAAAAGATGTGTGAATTTGTTGTTTTTCATAGTCCTCAGTTACAATTAATTTTCAGTGAAATTTTCACCTTAGATCTGTGCCAGGGATTTGATATGGGGTCATGGGTTGAAATATGACTCTTATTAGAGACCATTTGTCTTTGGAGCCTTGTGTAAGACAAATGTGTTCAAGGAGTTGGTGATACCTACTTGGTTGTCCTTGCACTGTGGACTTTAGAATTCCATATGTTATCAACATAAGCTTTAACTCAAAATATCTACAAGAAAGGTAAATTGTGTCTGTATCAAGGGGTAGAATGTCTCAATCCTGTCCAGGAGACCACTGTATGCTGCCCATCATCCCTGCAGGCATCTCCCTCTCTGTAATGGTTATGCATCGCCTGCATAATCTTACCTGTATCTAAAAGTGCAAAAAGAAGCTAGGATGTGGACATCCTTTATGAATAGAATTGTGCTTTTAAAGGTAACTGTAGTAGCATGAATGACTTGAAACCAGGAGACCTCTCCACAAATTGGATCTGTGTGGTACACCATGGGAAAATCCATCCTGGGCCCATCTGGAGATGGGGTTCCCAGCATCTGAAGATATTTACTCAGAATCTGGTTGTTCTATACCACCTCACATCATTGCCGGGGGCAGGGAAGGGAGTCTCTTCTAAAGAGAAGGGGTCCCTTCCAGTAGAGTAAAGGTGGCCAAGGGAGCCATCTGGAATTGTCAGGGGTTGTTTTCTATGTGAATCATATCTTCTCTTGTACCCTCTGTCATTAGTATCACTCCTGTTACTGTTCTTATCTCATTGTTATTGTTTTCTTATCTCATTGCTATTTCCAGTAAATTGTCGGGATCTCAATCTCTGATCTTTGCCTTTTGTGCCTCTGATTCTCCTCTCCAGTGTGCTGCAGGGGAGGGAGAGGGGGAACAGCACATGATTATAGAGGGAGTACTAAACTGGAGAATACCATTCACAACACCATCTTATTCAACTGTCTGTTTTATTAAGCCAGTTTTTGTTGGACCTTTCTTAATTGAGATCCACAAAAAAAACTGCATTGTCTATCTCCTCCTCCCTGCCCGCCCCCATCCTCCTGCAAATCTGCAACTTGTTCACACCTTCTCACTTCAGGCCATGATTTCATCTTGAGTTACTGTGAAAATCCTTCTTTGCAGGCTAATTGGAAAGAGCATGTTCTTCCTCAAAGACAAAAATAACTATCTAACTAGGTGTGATAGGACAATTGGACAATTTACTTAACTGCCTTCCCTACTTCTTGTGCAAGCAAGGTAGTATATTAGGAAGCGGGAGCAGGACGAAAAGATTTAGATTTGCCAAACTGAGTGCAGTTTAAAAAGGGGTTGTGACCCTTCTCAGCCACTTTACGGTCTGTTGAAGGTAAACTCAGATAAAATGAACGATGTGACCAGCATTTGTCATGGCATTCTTTGGGGTACAGCACTTTGGAATTCTTGGCTTTTATCAAATTCTTATTAGTTCTTTCCCGCTCTTCCCTGCTGACATAAGTTTCCAGAGGGATTTGCCTCCCATATAGATTCAGCAATGTCATTAGCTCTTCTGTAAAAGTAAGTCATGCCAGAGCCTAATTCCTTTCTGTCTGCTGTGAGAAGCAGCATACTGTCACCTATCTCCCACAACAAATCCACAGGTGAGCACCTCCTAGGAAATTATGACAGGGACCAGGTTTTGTCCTTTTGGATATTCCACATGTGAAGGGTTTCTCATTTTTAATATTAAATTTACTTATTTGAAGATGTTTGATGTTGCATGTGATTTTGATTGAGCATGGTGGTACAGCAGTGTGATGAAGTCACAGTGCAAACACGACAGAGCGTTGCAATATCGAGTAGGATCACAAATCACATGTGATTCCTGTTACCCAGCTCTACACACTCATCATCTCTGAGGGGCCCCAGGCACCAGGAAGGAATGATCTTCCCATGCTGCTGACAGAGCTGTCTTCCCACTCTCTAATGGCCATGAGGGCATGACATCAATGGGTTAAGAGCCTGGCTGGGCAGCTGCACGGGCTGGTGAATGTGGCCAAGGTGGGGATGCTGTGAGATTCTCTGTTTGCTCCGCCCTTTCCTGAAACACTGTTCTGCTTCAGGCACTCTTCAGCATCACTCACTCACACAGCTTTTCTGTGAGACTTTGCCAGGCTTTAGGCTTGCACATGTGGGTATTTTCCCAAAGCTTTCGGGGTCTTTCATGAGGAAGCAACTTTGGAGTTAGAACAGCTCCAAGTCCAACAGTATGTAATTGGATTTGAACCAGTCTCTGATAGTGGTAAATAGTGAGCAGTCTACACAGCTCTGATCTTTCCTCCCAAGCTTTCTGGAAGAGGGGTTAGTTAGATGATGCATTATGAGCAATAACTCAGATTTTTCATTATTCCCTACTCACAACAATACATTTCCTGCAGTTCTATTGCAGACCCATAAGGATCTTATGAGAATGCACTGCTTGGGAACCTACAGGAGCAGCAGACTTCCTTCTTTGGGAGCATCCTATTAGAATATGTGATATAAGGCTCCCAAAGAGTGTAGATTCTTGATACAAGCCCAGGCTTTGTCTGTATTTATTAAACTAAAAATGAACTCTTCTTTGACCCAGAAACCAACAAGACTAGTTTTGCTTTGTTTCTGACATTAAAAGACAAACATATATTCTGCAAGTCCTGCCTCGTGCTGGAGATACTTGTGTGGGCAGCCCTAGCCAGTGACACTTTCTGCTGCCTGTGCAGACAGAGGGCTGTCCTCGCTCCAGAGCAGCAGCACCTGGGCTCCAGGCTCTCCATGGCCTCTTGGCAAGGGGGACCTCTCTGCCTGTCTGCTGCCTGTTGCCTTGTTGTGACAGACGTGTCAAGACACAAAGGCCAGCCCAGAGCATTGTCCTGGCAGTGGCTCAGCCTCGATGGTGTCTGAGGCTGGAAAGCACAGGAATGATGAGACAGGCAGGTGTGCTGAGGCTTTCCCTGAACGCTACCCCATTCCTCAGGTGCTCCTGGCTCAGGCACATCCCAACCCTGCTGTCTTTGTTCAGTGTGGGATCAGGAGTCTGCAGCTGGTTCTGCTCCCATGCATTGGTGTGGCAGATTTTTGAATGAATGGAAACCTTCAGCAGCCACTCGGTGGTGATGATCTGAGTAGATAACAATGGCTGGTTTGAAGTATGCTCTTCCTCTGTGTTTGGCTACCAGCTAAATTCACCTGATGCCCCTACTTCTGGTACAGGGAAGTTCAGCCATCCATCCACTCCCTCTCGTTTTCTGATCTAGATTTTACAGACCTTATCTTACATCTGCTGGCTGCCTCCTCTCCAGCTTGAAGAGCCCAAGGCTGACAGAGCATTTTCAAGAGCTGACATTTCAGATGCCTGTGTCAGATGACATTGAATGCTGTTTTCAGTGGGAGGGATGGTACAGGGTGCTTGAAAACATCCTTCATTCTGATTCATGTTTGTGTTGAAGAGTTGAAAAAGTTGTCTCTCTCTGCAGTGTACATAAAGTCCATGAGGTTCTCAAAATGAACTCGCCGATGCCGGGGAAACCCACTGGAGCCTGATTCGGTATGAAAATCTCTTGGCTTAGCAATTCCAATACAAACACATCTCTGATGACCCCAGCTGATGGGCCTATTTTTAAGACTATTGATATCAGTGCTCTCAGGGGTCAGGTTTCAGAAGAAAGAATCTAATTTTTCGCTGACGTTGTAAAATTTGAGGGGGAGGTTCGAGGTCTCTGAAGAATTTGACTCCACCAGCTGTAAAGGGAATATGATCTGGGCCAAATATAAGAACTCAGGGATTTATACATTTGTTTTAGAAGTTAGAATTTCATTTAAAGTGATAGTTCTCCTCACAACCATACCCTCATATGCCTGTCCCACACCATTTACGGTATTCTAATGTTTCTAATCTGTATTTGCCTTGCTATTGCTGTGCAGAGTCTGAAGCCCTCCAGGGAGTGAATCTCTGTGTGACTGTGCAAGTGGACTAGTTTTCCCTCAGAGAACTACGGACACTGTTGACTGTGGCCATATTCACTGCCTTTTTTTCTGTTTCATCCTCCCAATTCTCACACAAGTATTTGAAACAGCATTCATAGCTCTCTCTGATAAGAAAAGAGGTTCCCGTGTGTCACAGAATAAATGTTCTCCTCTTCTTAGGTGATAAAATTGCTCCAGACAGAGCGATTTCTCCACTTCTGCTTTTGCATTGGGAGGTGAATTTTTTTCCTCCTTTGGCAGTAGCAGTGTGGCTGTGGGACTGCAGAAAAAGAGTCTCTGTATCCTGTTGGACTGACTCCTACCTGTGTAATACAACAGGAGGGAGGTATCCTATGTGGCAACACATTTCCACAGGGAACCGGGATCATCATGTGTTTGGCTCATGAGAAGTGTTTGCAGCATCATCTCTGTTCTCTGAGTCTTCAATATCAGGAGTCTCCAGAGGCACTAAAAAAAAAAAAAATGGAGCAAAGTTGCAGACTGCATATCTGAATGTCATGGAAGATTTCACTTAGCAACCTATTTCATGCTCAGATGAGTTCTATCCTCCTTCTGTGCAGCCAGGAATGGTACATCAGTGCCAGAGAAAACAGCATGTGCTCCCTGGTCACAGAAGTATTGCAGAAAAGGGAGTCGTGTTATTGGGAACTTGACAGTGTCCCACAGAGACTGGACAATACTGGGCTGTGGTTGTCAGTGACTTGCATTTAGCTCCAGGGAAGGTGCTGGGCTTCACATAGACAGCAGTGCCCTCGTGTCCTCACCTGAGATGTCCGTGCAGCAATCCTGCCAGTGGCAAAGGGCAGTTAGCATGCCCCGGAAACAATCCACTTATGCAACGGCTACTTGGATTGTTTGGGAACAGACTGTGGCGTGGCATCTATTAATCTGCATAACAAGGAAGTTTGGCTTCCACATCATGCAAAGCATTCAGGATGCTTCCAGCACAGGCTATGTGTTAGAAGGGAGGTATACATACAGCAAGGAGTTCAGAGCAAGGCCACGGCACAGGCTGGGTGCTGATACTAGCACAGCTTTGTCCTCTCAGAAAGGAAAAGGGAAAATAATGGTTTGGCTGTTAAGGCTGAAAGAACAAAATGCTGGAAATGTGTTTCTTGAATTGAGATGGTCAAATTGTAGATAATGTGAGAACCATTTTTAGGCTATATAACTGTGCAGGAGAGTGTGTGTTTGTGTGAGAGTTCGTGTCTCTGTGGAAATGGACGGGGGTTCTTACACAGACCTGCATTTTCTATTGCCTTGAACCAAATGCTCTGCCATCTCTTCTGCCAGGAAATGTTCCAAATAGACAAGTCTGATTTGCCTGTGGCAAAGGCAAAGGCTTTTACTGATATTTCTCTGAGGGCACACTGGGCTGGACACTTTGATCCCAAACCCACCATTTTGGTGGTTTCTCTCTCTTTTATTTTGATCTATGTGCTTTCCATCAAGCTTCCTCCCTGTCAGCACTGAGCAAATAACACGTGTGGCTAATACAGAAAAGAAGCAGGGAGGTTGATGCCTTCTCAGCCAGGTCAGCCAGAGGAACTTGCTAAATATGTTTGTCATTCACTTGTTGTCTCAGACACTGCCAGAATATTTTGAGCAGCAAAGGCCCCTGCAGCCCTGCTAGCTGAAGGGCATCAGCTGGCAGATTTGCTGTCTGGTGGGAAGCACTCCTTTCCCTATCTGCCAGTGCTCAGTGCCTGACTGTTTTCCACCTTAACACCATTTTCCACACAGGATTTGTTCCTCAGGTTTTCTTGTCAGGTAACAAGGCTGAGTCCGGCACTGTGACAGAGACAAGAGTGCCACAGATCCAAGTCCAGGTCCAACCAAGCAGTGAGGCTGAGCGAGAATTCCCAGAAGGCAGAGGCAGGTGGAGAACACATACGCAACAGCTGGCCACATATCAGTACAGGTGAACACACTGAGCACTCGCACAAATACCGAGGGCACAAGAGACCTCATCTCCTTCCCCTCGGGCAGTTCGGGATGAGGTCACAGTAGAGTCAGTGTAGATGCTCATAGCTACAAAGAGAACCTTCTGGTACCTGGGCATAGAAACTCTGTGTGCCCAAGGCCTGTCCCTGGATCCCAGTCTCCTCAGACCACATGGTGTGTTCCTCATGACTTGTACAAAGGCAGCTCTGAGAGGTGTTAGATATCCGAAGGAATCAGAGGATTTTCCCACTTCTTCAGATAACCTGTGTTTGATTACCTGCTGCCATTGTACAAGGCAAGGTTTGCCTGCATTGTTTATGGATATAATTTATACAATTTTTAGGGTGTGGTTCAATGTTTCCTTTTAATATTCTGTTAACAACAACTGCTTTTTAAAATTTTTTTTGGTGCAAAATACTGGCTTCCCAAGCTCCCGAATTATGTCTTGTTGAAACATGCAGAAACCTGCAGCCCAGGATTTTTCCAGAAGTGTTTGTATGTCTGAGCTCCAGTTCTCTGATGACAATAATGTTTTTGCAGTTGTCACTAGATTTGCCATTTTTCTGGGCTTGCCTTTCTAGACCAGAAGACAAGTGCCCTGCTGCTTACCTGTCCTGCATGATGGATCAGGTGCTGTCACTCATATGGATAAAACTCTTCCACGTTGCTCAGCAAGGGCTATACGGCTGGATAATGAAAAGGAGAAAATGAACAGGATATTCTTTCCCTTGTGTTGGACTTGACTTCAGTGTATAGATTCCTGATGGAGGACCCCTTCCTGCCATTTGGAGACGGGGTTCGTCCTCGATGTGTATTGACATCTGACTTGTGCCTGATAGCAAAAATACTGACATTGCTCATTTCCTCAGTTCAGAAAAGAATTGGTCCACTTTGACCCTGCTCCATTCCCACATCTGTGAGTTAGAAATTGGAGCCATATCTATCTGGGTATCGCAATGGATTTTCTCTCCCAAATCTTTTGTGATAACGTTGTCTGGTTGCAGAAATTGCATAGCAAATTTGAGCTGTGGCTGCACTATGCCCAGTCTTGGTCAGAAAGGCAGAAAGGCACTGCATGCCTATGCTGCTATTCAGCCCAGAGACTGTACTACTACCATTAATTTCTGTTACATTTCATTTCATAGAGAGTCATATTCACTATTCTTGTTATGTTTTCTTTTTGAAATTCTTTTTTAAGGTGCAGTTAATTTTTATTTCTTACTGTACTCCATGGTTTGGGTCTCTGTCTTTTTGTTTTACAATATCTTTCTCTCTGGGCTACTTATACCTACATCTTTTCTGAGGTTGTTTTATCTGGAACCCATTCCTGCCAATCATTCCCATGGATCAGGGAATCAGGATAGAATCCCTGATAATGTTAGTACCATTGATCTGAAGATATTTGAAGCTGGCCCACACCCAACATTTTGATTATTTCTGACGATGTCTGCAAGGGGGGTTGGTAACAATATTGGTTAAGCAAATTCTTATCTCAAACTTCTTCCCTCCTGTGTAGAGGAAGACAGATATTTCTGATACTGAATAAAGGAACAGACAAAGTTAAAAGTAACTATGCCCAAAAGAGGGCATGTCATAGTCTCTCATGTCTCTTCCACTTTGAATTTTCTTCACAAATGAACTGCCTACATTGAATCCTGTTGTCCTAGGAAGGATCTTAGGCCTGGGATGAAAGTAACAGTATTGTGGACAAATCTTTCTCATCCAAATAGAGAAATGAGCTACCATCAATGGAAAATTCTGTTTTGCTTGATAACACTTTAGATATCTTTCTAGATACAACTGAGCACAGCTCTGCAGTGCTCTGGACTGGTTCTGGCCTCAACCAGAGAGCTGGCTGTAAGCTTATGTTGCTGCTACTGAATTTCTCTGCTCCAGCCTGAGCACTGAAGTACCCATCATTGATGATGACACCTTTTTGCACACACTTTGATTTTATTCTACAAAAGCTGTGTTAGTACTTGCAGCATGTTTTCTTCCTTATTTAGCAGTGTTTATTGATACATCAATCACAAGTGCTGGGATATATTCTCAGATTCACTCCTGAGTCCCTCTTAAAAGCCTGATATTTTATTTGCAATTTCCATTTCCCTGGCATTGATTTGAGCACTGTTTATATGCACCAGAAAGTAATTCAGTTTCTTCAGATTTGAATTCATTTAGCAATATTGGATGAGTACCCTCTATTCTTGGTGCATTGCTACTCTTCTATCTATTCCAAAACCTATTGTAAAAAACCAAAAAACGGGAATGTTCCTAATTGCTCTCTAGTGAAAAATCATCTTTTCTGCACAAGTCTGTGCTCTTTCTATAACCTGATCATCTGTTGGCTTTTTGGATGCTCTTGAAATCTTCATTGCAACCAAAAAACTCACAAGTAACTCCCATGGGATTTTTGGTAATCTAGAGCTAGCTCCTCAAACAGCTTTCATTTAAAAATCGTTTTTCTCTTAATCACATTGATAAAAATTATTCTTGGTGCAGCACTGTTGCTGTTACAGCATGTCTCTGAATGGTCAACAATAGAACCAATATGTCTTCAGACTGCCATTGCTAATTCTATTGCGGAAGCAATTTTATTCCGCTGCTATGAACAGTATTTTTTTCTTCTTTATACTCAGCTGTACCAGATGTGAGCCTGATCAAATAAAAGACTAAACTGTGATTCAGAAGTAATGAAAACCATCAAGATCTCCAGGGGAAAAAAAAAAAAAGGAAGAAGAAAAAAAGGAAGAAAAGGGGGTCAAATCTTATAAACCTATGGATTATTCAGTCCAACACTTTATTTGAGAAACATTCTCCATGGGATTTGCAGCTTGCCTGTGCTGTTGTCAGCCATGCTCTCAGTATGACAGGGCATGCTGGAGGCATCAGTGTGCTCTCTGGACCCCTGATGAGCTCTCTGACAGGGAATGCTCAGCTCCTGCTGCAGCAGCATTTCTGCTGCCCTCTGTGTAAAACGAGAGCTGCCAGGAATGTTAGCACCAAAGAAACAGAATTGCTGAAACACTGATCATTCAGAGCAAGACTTCTCATCCCAACACTTCCCAGTATTAAGATGCAGCTAGGCACTGGACTCTGGAGATGGTAGGACACACTTTCTTTAACCTAACATCCCTTTCTCCTGTTGATTAATGAAGTGCATGGATTTGGTGAAATGCATGCTTCCCTGCAGGAAGTGTCTAGTCCAAAGTGGTGTCGTAGTGCTGTGTAGTTCAAAAGTTCCATATGAGGTGAGTCTGGAAGGGTTAATTGTTTTTTGAGTAAAACAGGTTGAGGAACAGAACCACCAGAATCTTAAAAATATTCAGGGGGAGAGAGACAGAATAGGTACAAGGAAATTCTGGCTATGGCAAAGGTAAGCTAGTATTTCTGGGGCTAGAACTTACTTGTGGAGACTGCCCTGTCCCATGCACCAAAGTGTGGAGGGGCTTTGAAGATACTTCTGTCTCCTAATTGTACTCTCTTGAGACTGCTTCAAGGTTAATTTTTTCAATGCATTTATGGTATAGCTTAATAGTATAGCATAATATGCCACATAAGTATGCAAAATGTTTCACACTTCTGTATTTCAGAAGAGGAAGAAGGAAGAGAGAAATTGCAACTCCAAAGATATCTCAGCATCACTTGACTGTGAAGTGGAGCAGAAGGTAAATATATAATACCTGGGCAGGTGCTGAGTGAATATCAATGTTGCACAGTTACTTAGGCTCTTCCTGTCTTTCCAGAAAGCATCCATGGAAGAGATCTGGAGAGTGGGTCCTGGATGAGGACATGACCTTCAGGATGCCCTTTCCATCACTCACCAAAGCAGCTGAGGAGCTCCTGTTACAAAACAGGTGTGTGGGGTGAGAAGGCTGGGTGTTGTTTGGGTAGAACAGTCAAGAAGAAAGACAACAGGTGGTAAAAGGAGTTGAAGGTAGAGAAGGATTTGGATCAAAAGGAAATCAGGGTTACTAAAGTAGTTGACTTTAGTAACTTTAGTAGTTACTAAAGCAATTTTGAAAAAGTGACTTCTTCTCCTAGAAAACGTCTGAGAACATGTTGAGCAGTTGAAATCACTGACAGATAACAGGTGTCATAAAGGCACCTGTTTTTGATAACCTTGCTTTTGAATGCCATGATTTGAAGAAATATGCATACCATCCTTGTCTGAGATGTGGCTATGCTCTTCTGAAGAATTGTCACAGTTACTTATGATCTAAGAACCCATTTTAACACCTCCTGCAACAGAGTAAGATTCAGGCAGTTACATACAGAACTATTGTGGGTTATGTTGTATTACATTTTTCATGCCCGTTTTCCCCTCAGTTCCACAAGGGCTCATTCGCAATCTCAAATCACTCCTAGGAAAATCAGATTTTTCTCTGTGTTAATTCTAAGCATCTCCTTGTTTGATTTCAGTAGTCTGTATTGCAATGTGGAGGCATAGACATAGTCCATTCTTCAGTAAAGCCAGATTTTGGCTACCCCAGGCAGGTGTCTTTCAGGATGGGATGAACATTAAAAAGTGTTTTGGAATACCAAAAGAGGAGGAAATTATGAACATTTCCAAGAGCATTTAGGGATGGGAAAACTTCCTGCCTAGCTGAAATTCTAACATTCTATGCACTGACTTGTGTGTCTTCCATGAAGACCATCACATTTAGATTCTGTGTCTAGAAGTATTACCAGCTGCAAAGTAGTCAGATGTCATGCAAAGCCCGAGGTGTGAACCCATTCTCTCCGCTCTCCAATGAGTGTCTCACATTCTACTCCTCCTTCCCAGTCTCCACAAGCACTTCTGCTTTCCCACGCTGCCCCACTTCAGTGTTTTCAGCCTTCTCTTTTAACATCACTGCTCACAAGGCCTTGGGATGTGAAGAGGCACCAGACACAACCTGCCTGCCCCCCCTGCAGTGCCAGGACCAAGCAGAGATTGAGAGACCAGATGTGTTTCTCAAGGCACTGTCTTACTCTTCTTAGCAAGGCACCCACTGTAGGGTATTGGGCGTGATATGGGTGGGTGGACAGTGGGTTCACAAGAGCAGTGATCAAAAGCAGCAGAATTAAGTCCAGGGTCGGGTACCAACACCCAAATGATGTTAGCCTGTTTGCTCTCTTCCTTTCTCTTCTTCTTCCTTCCTTCCACCTCTCGTTTCTGTCTCTTTCTCCCCTCCTCTTCATGAATTTTCTTGCTCCCCATCTCACTATTTCTTTCTCAATCTGGCTATCTTTCTAATCTTTCTCAGACTCTTCCTCCCTTCCTATCTTTTCTCTGTTGTTTTCTGCATTTCACTCTCTTTCTCCATTTCTTTCTCTCAATATCTACCCAACCCACTTGTCTCCTCTCCCTCTCCCTCNCTGTGGGCTGAGGGATTAGACAACGAGTACTTGGAGAGCTGGAAAACTGAATTGTTGGCCAGAAGCCTCTGTGAGGAACCGGTGTCTTCAGGTCAGAAATCTTTTCTCCATGTCTTAGTGCCTCTTCAAGTGCTGATGCTTTTGTGCCCAGGAGACACAGTCTTCCATGCCCAAGCTGTTGAAGGTCAGAGAACTCCATAGTCCACATGGGGCAGCAGCTCTAGTGGAGCTCATCAGCTGCATCTATTTTAAACCTTCTCTTAGAGATGTTCCTTTATGCCAGTTATGGCCCATGTTTTTCCCAAGACATTTGCATCAGCACATTTCAGGCCACAAGCAGTCTGACTCCAGAAATAGTGTGTTGATGCAAAATGACTCCTGTCCTCCAGCTAAGGCAGCAAATCAAAAGTGAGGAGAAATTGGTTTTCCTTACTCACCCCTTTAATATTCTGCTCTGATTCCAAAAAGTCTCCAGCCTTGCTTTCCAGGATGGCTGGTGGCAAGGCCAGGTCAGCACAGTGCAATGGGGGTGATTTCTCTCCCTTTCCCACCTGTGCAGTTTGAATTCTGGCTCAAGGTGTTGTCTCTCAAGGAACTTGCAACATTGCCTTTCATCAGTTGAGCATGGATTTAGGAACAAATGCTCAGGCCATAATTTCTTACAGGTGAGAGAGCAGCCCCAACAGTTTCATGTGCTTCAAGTGCATCACGATTCTTCCACAGTCAGATCAGCTTGTTAATTTTGGAGGGTGATTGTAATATTGTCCAAATGGAAGAGGGATTTTTGGCACTGAAATACGGTCCCCAAAGTTGTTGTGATATTTACTAGTCTGTCATCATGTTTAAAAAGGTACCCAAGGTTTCTTTTCCTTGTTACCCAGATATCACTGGCACTGATGAAGTTTTCACAGCTTCACACATAGAGATGATGTCTCTGAGGAGCATCACTTACAAGGACACAAGAGTCAATATGGGGCATCATCTTTTCTTTAAATATATTTAGCTGCTGCCTAGCAAACTACTTCCATATTTAGTTATAACATGGGAGGATTCCATGGGTGTAAACCTCAGTGTGTTTGGGAGGAGGAGGACCTCCCAGTCCCGAATGCTGTTGCTCCAAACACACTGCCTGCTGTGGTCAGTGCAAAAGGCTGTGCAATATCTCCAGCTCCCTTTCCCAGCTGTTTCACAGCTTTTTGAAGTACTTGCTGTAAATGTAGAGTTGTAGAGATAGCCAGGAATCTTGAGGGATCTGTAAGTGTCCCTGAAGTCAAAGCCAAGTTTCATTTACCATTCCCCACATCTGCCTGGAGAATATTCCCTCAGCAGCTACCTGACGTGTCAGGGTCTAGTGAATGGCTGCTGTGTGTGTTAAGCTGCACTGCTGCTTCCTGGGCAGGTTCCCTCCAAACACCTATTCCGGACAAAGGAAGCTCTAACATGAGTGTCATTGTGATCTCCCAGTGGGTACGATCTCTTTGCCTCAGGGTGGAGCTACCTGCATTCTCCAGACTTGCCACCTGCTCAGGCGGCACAGCCCCCCACTGGGGCATGGTCAAGAATGGCTGGGGTTGGGAAACACCCTTGCTGCCTTGTTCTTCCTCATGGCCAGCTTTTCTTCATTTTTGTCCTGCTCATGCATTAAATTCTGCAATGTTACCCCATGTGGGATGAAAAAAAAAGCCAGGGTCTGTCAGCTACTTTTTTCCACCCAGTGTTCAGTTCCCTTATACAACAAAGCTCATGCATTGCTGCAAAACGAAGACAGGAAGCACTGTTTGGCAGTGTGGAAACACCATGTTTGGTGCTTCTCTGTATTCTCAGGGTTTCAGACTAGGAGATTTCTTTATGGTGCTGTGTTAACAGAGTTGCTCTCAATTCCAGTGACAGAAAATAAAAAGGGTTCCTTTTGCTATGTATGCTTGTAAACTTGTGAAACATAGGTTTACAATTTCTCTTCTCATAGAACATTATTTATTTAATATTTATTTATTCTAACTTTAAAACACAACTCCATTACTGGGAAACACTGTAGTGCAGTGTGAAAAATTTTGTTCGCCCTCATGCCTATTACTCTTACTGTAGTTGGAGTACTGGAGTTTCTGAATCTTACTCCTGAATATTAATTGTTTGAACAAAATCAACACTTCAACAACTGCAGAACTAAAATGTAACTACTGCTTTGTATGCAAAGGAATCTACGGTCTTTAGATATTGACAAATTTATAAAGACTCATTGCAGAAGGAAGTGACAGAGGGTTCACATTTTGCGCAGCCCTCAGGTCACTTTGCTGCCTCATGACATTCTCACTCTTCCTCTCCTATCTTCTTGCTGTGAAACTCCCGGCTCTTCACTCGGAGCTTGTTGACCTGTGACTCTGCAATGTCAGCCCGCTCCTCGGCTTCCTCCAGCTCATGCTGGATCTTGCGGAACTTGGAGAGGTTGACATTGGACAGCTCCTCCTGTGCGGGGAGAGGGAGTCAGGAGTGAGGAGCCCAGGGCAGGGGTTTTGCTCCTGCTGCATCTCAGCCTTATGGGGCTGCAAATCTCCATCCCCCTCCCACCACTACTCACACATCAGCCTCACACAGAGCTCCTCATCCTCCCCTTTTCAGGACCCTACTGGGACAAGCTTCACCAGGACTGTGTCACACGTGAGGAGCAATTTCACCCCTTGGATTTGTCATTTCTGTACTTATTCTCCCACTTCTTTGGTGCTCATGTACCAAGGGGGTATATCTGAATGACAAAGTCCCCCTCCTCAACTGGTGATTTTGAACATTTTCCAAATTTCTGATATTCCTCTCCTGGACACCTGTGTGACACCCACAGAAGGTGATTCTTTTTATTTCCCCAAGCAATACTCACAGCCTCCTCAGCTTGTCTCTTGTAGGATTTCACTTTCATTTGCAGCTTGTCCACCAGATCCTGCAGCCTGAGAATATTCTTCCTGTCTTCCTCAGACTGGAGGGTTGGCAAACATGAAAGAGCGCATTATTGCTTTCTGCACACCACAATATAGCATTTATCCTTGGAGTCCATGAGAACATCTTTTGTTTGTTGGAGTGAGGGTGCATTAGCCCAAGGAGACCTCCTGCCTTACCTGGTAGGTCAGCTCCTTCACCCTCCGCTCGTACTTGCGCACGCCCTTCACNGCTGCAGGTCCTTCACGGTCTGGTCCAGGTTCTTCTTCATCCTCTCCAGGTGGGCACTGGTGTCCTGCTCCTTCTTCAGCTCTTCTGCCATCATGGCCGCCTGAGCAGAGCAAAGGGTCAGAGCCATTTTGGGGCTGGAGATATTGTGGGAAGAGTACATTCACCATCAGCAATGCCAGGAGCACCCAACTCACATCTGTGATGGCCTTCTTGGCCTTCTCCTCAGCATTGCGGGCTTCCTGGATGGTATCCTCCATTTCACTCTGGATCTGGGCAATGTCTGTTTCCAGCTTCTTCTTGGTGTTGATCAAGCTGGTGTTCTGTCGAAGGAAAAAAACCATATTTTTTTCTCCAGTTACTTCATACCATATTTAGAAAAACCAAATTACCTATTATTATTTATGTTTTTGTTACAGTTTTATATGAAGAATACAAATAACTGATAAATGGGAATGGTAGACAGCTGAAGACTAATTGTTATATTGCAATTAAAAAAGGAAAACATACCTACCGGTAATTTCAATTCTCAAAATACTGTAGGTGTTATATGTCAGCAGTTCTAGAACCTACCTGAGTGTGAAGGAGCTGAACTCTCTCACTCGCATCCAGAAGCTCCTGCTCAGCCAATTTCCTCGACCGCTCCGTCTGCTCCAGGGCTGCCCGGAGCTCCTCAATTTCAGCCTGCAGCAGGTTTGCCCTGCGCTCCACCATGGCCACCTGCTCCTTCAGGTCATCCTGTGTCCTGAGAGCATCATCCAGATGGATCTGAGTGTCCTGGAAAGAGAGATAAGAGAGATTGGAGGGCATATTTTTCCTATTTTCTTATTTTCCATTTTCATATTAATATAAAAAAGAACTCTAGAAGAGGAATATGTGTAGCTGTGTCAGAAACCAGTGAGCACCTGGTATGTTGTGCCATACCTTGAGCACTGCCTGGGTGTTTCTCAGGTTCTTTTGTGCATCTGCAGCCACACGGTTGGCATGGCTCAGCTGGATCTCCATTTCATTCAGGTCTCCCTCCATCTTCTTCTTCAGCCTCAGGGCTTCATTCCTGCTCCTGATTTCAGCATCCAGGGTGCTCTGCATGGAGTCCACGACTCGGAGGTGGTTTCTCTTCATCTGTTCAATCTCCTCATCTTTCTCTGCTATCTTCCTGTCAATCTCAGACTTCACTTGGTTGAGCTCAAGCTGCAGGCGCAGGATCTTCCCCTCTTCATGTTCCAGGGAAGCCTGAAA
The DNA here is from genome assembly GCA_013398115.1 of Falcunculus frontatus. Taxonomy (NCBI): domain Eukaryota; kingdom Metazoa; phylum Chordata; class Aves; order Passeriformes; genus Falcunculus; species Falcunculus frontatus. The sequence goes on along the minus strand of VZRV01002344.1, from coordinate 2,266 downwards.
AAAGTATAAACCCCAGTTAATTATAAAAGGTGACAGTGTCAAGAACTTTACCTCAATTTTTATATTAAGGAATAATGTATAACCAGAAGTCTGAGATTGCAGGAAAGAAAAAAAAAGCATACCCATGGATTCAAAGATTTTAGTGGTGTGAAGAAACCCTGCCTCCTGTGCCTCGACTCAATTCCCAATCCATAGAATTTCACAAATGTTATCTGAAGTTGCCCAACTATGTTGTAACTAATCAATTAGCAACAGAAGGGTTTACCTCAGCTTCCTCCAGGGAGGCTTGCAGCTCAGATTTCTCCTGTTCCATCTGCTTCTTGATTTTCTCCAGCTCATGAATTGCCTTTCCGCCCTCAGCAATCTGCTCCGTGAGGTCGGAAATCTCCTCTGCAAAGAAGGGTGAAAAGCAGCATGGTAAGGCACAGAGCTGAGTGGAGAAAGGCTCTGGTGCATGAAGGTGCCAGGCATTTTCTTATCCCTTCAGGCCCAGACTCGTTAAGTGTGGCAGATAGACAAGCTTGTGAGAAAGCCCAGTGAAGAGCAGAGGGCCAGGGACTTACGCTGCAAGTTCTTGTTCTCGCGCTTCATTGTTTCCAGGTGGTCCAAGGACTCCTCATAGGCATTCTTCATCTTGAACAGCTCCGTGCTGAGAGAGCGCGACTCCTTCTGCGAGGCCTCCAGCTCAGCCTGCGTTTCCTCATACTTCTGCTTCCATTCTGCCAGGATCTGAAGAGAAACGGGGTGTGAGTAGGGATGTGGCAATGCTGGGGGCATGCTCTAGCCAAGAGTCCTGGTGCTGGAGGCCAAAAGACCTTGTCAAAGTTCCTCTGCTTCTTATCCAGAGCAGCGCAGGCAGCATTGGATCTCTCCACATCAATCATGAGGTCCTCCACTTCATTCTGCAGCCTCTGCTTTGTCTTTTCCAGGGAGGCACATTTGGCATTGACAGCCTCAACATGTTCCTCTGCATCCTGCAGGCGCTGTGCCAGCTTCTTCCTGTGTTAAGGGGAAGAAAAGGGGAAGTTGTGGCACGTGGTTGATGGGCTTTTCACAATAGGATGTTAATACAAGTTGAGTTGTAAGTGCCGCTTACAGTCAGCAAGGAATTCAATTCTGTGGTGCTTTTCTCAAGAGCATGGATAGCTATTTCAAAGTCTTTGGTCCACATTTCTCTTCCATTTTTCTATGTATTATGTTGTTTCTCTCTGCCATTCCATGTCTTCTACATGTTTGTCTGTGATTTTTTTCCCACACCGCATGCATTATTTGCTATTCTCCTTTCACCCCACCCCCAAGCAGAACACTGAATTCCTCCTGATAATGCCACCAAGAATTTCTGGTCATAATCTCTGCCAGCCTTCTCCACTTTCCCCACATACTTGGCCTCCTCGAGCTCCTCCGTGCGCTGAATCGCGTCCGTCTCGTATTTGGTTCTCCACTGGGCCACTTCGCTGTTGGCCTTGGACAGGGCTCGCTGCAGCTCCCCCTTGGCCTCCTGCTCCTCCTCATATTGTTCCCGGAGCAAGTCACAGTCATGGCGAGCGGACTGGAGGGCGTGGGCCAGGGCGTTCTTGGCCTGCAGCAACAAGGGTATAGGGTCATAGCACAGAAATATTGCAGGAAATCTGACTGAATATTAATTGGACACTGGATTATGCTTCTATGCAAATAGACAACCATACAGTCAATGAGGAAAGAAGCTGAGACTGACAAAAGGAATTGTGGATAAACTCTAGGTAAAAGTCAGCATGAGAAGACTTGCACCAAATTTCATGAGTGATTTTTTTTCCTTGTCTCATCATGGTGGTTCAGTAGTCATGTAAGTGTCTGAAGAACCTGTGAGAGGAGAAATCACCTTTATCTCTTCCTCCAGATGCCTCTTGAGTTCCTCAATTTGTTGGGTGAAGGCCTGTTTGCCTCTTGACAGCTGAGAAATCAGAGCATCCTTCTCCTCCACCTGGCGTGAATACTCACCTGAGAAAATTTGAAGATACACAAAAGTTTTAATACCGTTGATGGTGAGACTGCAAACATTTGGAGATGTAAAATCAGATAGTTCACAATCCATGCTGAAACTTATGAACCCATTTCAAGTACTTCACAGTAGATGTGACAAAAAGTGTGTTGGAGAGACCATGAAGATCAGAAGAATAATTTTTGCATTAACTCTGAGACATTTTTGATCTGCACATGTAGCTATGTGTGTCTGTCCTGGGGTGACCAAGGACAGTGTCTCACCCGACTCTGTCTGCAGACGAGCTCT
>VZRV01002302.1:40763-51459 GCA_013398115.1 Falcunculus frontatus | reverse complement strand
GCCGGAAACGCGTCAGCGCGCGCTCCGCCCGCTTCCGGCCCCGCTGGCTCCGCGCGCCGGGGACTGCAGCGGGCGGCACCGGGGGGCCGCGGGTTCGAGACCCGCCCGCCTCCGTGGGCACCGGCGTTCGAGACCGCCTCCGTCTCGGGAGGGACACGATCCCGAGTTACCCGTAAATGCCCCCTAATCACAAACCCCAGCACTGACGCTGAGGTCAGGGGGACAGGATATGGTCTCAAGCTGCTCCAGGGCAGGTTCAGGTTGGACATTAGGAGGAATTTCTTCACAGGAAGGGTGATAGACAGTGGAAGGGGCTGCCCAGGGAGGGGGCGGAGTCACCATCCCTGGAGGTGTTTAAGGAAAGACTGGACGTGGCACTCAGTGCCAAGGTGGGGATGGGTCACAGGCTGGACTCGATGATCTCTGAGGTCTGTTCCAACCTCAATGATTCTGTGACCCCTCAGCTCCAGGGAGGGAAAGGAGAGGGAACCCCACAGCACTGGATTTCAGTAGTTTTTATTTCTATCATCCATACACAACCAGGGTGAGTGATCTCCAGTCATGACTTAGAGCACATCACATGACCATGCAAAAGCAGGGTGTTGGATTTTATAAATTATTTCTTCCAGCCTCCACCAGGCCTCAGCAGACACGTCACTGCTAGGTATGGAATTCTAATCAGCAAAGTTACAGGCAAGGTCTTCTTGTTGACAGCTATTTTCCTGGTCTATTCCTGCGTGTGGCAGCTCCTCAGTGGGAAGGACACAGCTGTCTCACCACCATCCTCAGGACTTAGTTTTTCTGGTAGTAGAACCATTTGTCAACTGTGTGGGGCAGAAAATAGAAGGGGGTTAGTCCCCTGTGAGCCACCCCATTATTAGGCAGTCACATGGCAGGGTGTATGTGTCACCTCCAGCTCAGGGGCTTCCTCGCTCCTGGTACCAGCTCCACAGCACAGCAAACAGGTTCTGGCACACACCTGTTTATGTGGATCTGTTTTCCCAAAGAAATCACCCTTCTCGCTGGGGCTGCCATTAGGAGCATCCATGACTTGGTGCAAGCAAGGACAGCAAGCCAGGCCTCCCTCTGGCTCAGCTGACTCAGGGGGGCAAAGCCATTTGACCTCCAGCTCCCATGCCCACATGGAAGACATGCATTTCTCCACAGGTTTGTTCCCCATGAAGGGATTGGAAGTGGCAGCCTAGCTCCTCTTTCTGCTCCCAACACTGACCTCAGCTTGCCCTTGGGCCTTGCCCTGGCTACAGCAACATCCAGGTTTAGTTCAGACCCTCATTTTCCTATGGACAACTCCTGTGAGGAAGCCCCTGCACTGTACTGTGATGTCAGGGTGGGTTTTGAGACTCACCTTCAGGTGGGATGGGGTTGGCAGCTTTACACGGCGGCACCTGAAACAAGGAGGGCATTGTCAGAGACCAGAGCTGTCCTTACACTCTCCACACATCATTTAGGGCTGCCCAAGTCTTTCCTGAGCTCCATTTAAGATCCTGTGGCAACTGGTCAGCTGTGGGGAAACAACTGAGCTCACAGGCAGCATCCTGTCATTCCCGGAGCCTCCTCACTCTGGAGATGCCCCTCATGCCCAAGGTGCTCTGCTCCAAGTGCAGGCTCCAGGGCCACCTGCTTCCCAGCACAAGCAGTTCCCACTCCAGAGTCTACACAGGTGCAGGCAGCTGCTTTTTTTTTAAACCTACAAGGCTGGTTTAAAAAATATGGGGGAATAGAGGCACAAAGAACTCCCCTGAAGAGCTTGTATTAAACAACCAAAGACAGACAAAATCCCTGTCTGGTGACACATCCTCCACGAGGGCTTTCAAAAACCTAATGGAGATCACTAGTTGGGATACCAACGCTTTAGAAAACAAGACAATGGTTTTAAAGGTCTCTCCAAGGCTACAGAGAGACTCAGGTTTCCAGTTATGGAAGAGAGGCAAGACTTGCATTTTGATTTTCCTGCCCCCTCCCTCTAAGCCCTTTCAGGTTGCCAACAGCTTTTCAAGTCTAGGGAGAGACAATTAATTCCTGAGGCTGGACAGGAGAATTACACCGGGAACATCAAACTCTTCATTCTGAAGTATACAAAATCCCCAGGGAATTAGACTCTCTTTTCTCAAAGGGAGACCTGTACTGTGAAGCTCCTGGAAGGCCAAATATTTAAAACCCTCTCAGAACAGCTGACAGCCAAGCTATGGCTCAGAAGTTAGCCCTCCATGCAAACTCTGTTTGGGATTCCATCTCCTGGATGACTAAGGGCAGGGAGAAGCCTCTGGAGGAATGTCTGGTTTGCTCCACATCCATCCTGTTTAACCAGAAGCAGGTGTTCAGTCACCCAAACCACTCTGAGCATTCCATGTGCCATTCACACAGAGAGGACAGGTCACCACAGAAATTGCACCGTTTTTCCCGACAATAACACCGGGATTTGGCAACTCAAACTGGTACTTACTGCATCCACAGTAGCTTTTGCACAGTCTTGACTACAGCAGAAAGGGCTGCCAGACACCGTCAGGTTGGTGCTGGAAGAGATCAGGCACCTGTGAGAATGTGCAAGCCCAGCCTCCCCCCCGGGAGCATTAAATAATGGAATATTTAGGGTTGCAGTTACAGCTGCCAGGTGGAGGGGGAAGACCTGGGGAGACAGCCAGCAGCTAACAAAAAGCATGGCACCACTCAGGAAGGGAAGTTCCAGGGTTTTCAGTTTAGGGAAGAGGAAGGTGCACATTACCATGAGCATTAACCTACCAGCTGATCTCCCCTCCATCAGTTTTCTTTGTTATTAAAGCTTTCCAGTGCTCGTGGGTGCCTTTGATGATGTCCAGGGCAAAATCCTAGGGTTGGAGATGAGAAGACACATCACGTTATGTGGAAGCACCAGAACACCTTCCCCAGACTATCAGTTACAAGGAGCTGATTTCAGGCAGCTCTGGAAAGGGGCTGGAAGAAACCTCTTCCGCTACGGTGCCGCTCAGGAAGAGCGGAAACTCCCAGCGCGCAACAGCCGAAACAACCGGGATTGTACAGGAGAACTGTTTCGCTTCCGAGATGGAAGGATCTGCCAAGGTCACCGAGCGAGCTTGAGGCCAAAAGAAACTGAACACAGTCTCGGGCCAGTGCTCCATCATAAAAGCACCTCCACCCTGCGGCTCCTCCCACTCGCTTTGTCTCCAGGAGCTTGCTGACCCAGGCCTGTCCAGGAGCTCTCTTCCACGCCAGGCAAATAATTCAGACCAGCAGGAAGAGACACGCAGCTAATCTGTCTTTGCAACTACTTAAAAATGAACTTGTTTTCAGGCATATCAACAACCTCTTTCCTTAAAAATGAGCAGTATATGCTCAAGCATTAACCTGTCAGCTGGAGAAGAAAGCACATGCAGTTCTTTGTTGGTGTGAACACCGGCACTAAATGTCCTGGTTTGATACCAAACCAAGCCAAATAAAACACTGCAGCGCATGTGTGAGGTTCTTTATCCTGATTTTCCAGTTTCCTTGATGTGTTTCACCCATCCTGAAGGGCAGCAAGGTGTTCCAGCCCAGCCAGCCTAGTGCTGTGCTACAGCCAAAGGGGACAAGTCCTTTGTGACTTCCATTCTCTTTCCCAGACAGGGCTTTTGGAAGAACTCCCCCACTCTGCACCACCTCTGGAGCTCTGGGAGTTGAGTCACCCCACTAAATCCCTCATGGCACTCCAGGAAGGGCAGGAGGGAGGACACAGAAGCAGGACTTCACCTGCTCAGGAGCAGTAACTTATGTGATCCAACCCGGAGCAGAGGCAGAGGAATAGTGCTGCCAAGGCAGAGCCTTACTCACAGGGTGTGAGGGAACACTTCATGCCCGAAGGAAGAAGTGTTTTAACACCTGGGTTAAGTTTAACTCGCACCGGGTTGCAGTGGAACAAAGCCAATGGGTAAGGGAGGAAAAAGGTGATGTCAAGCTGCCTTTGCTCCAGAGCTGGAGCAAATAAACCCGGTGTTTTCCACCTGGTGCTGACACGGAGGTTCCCAGCCCTGCACTGATCCCACATGAAGAAAATACTCAACAGCATCAGGCATTTTTTCCTGGTATTCCTACACTCACTAAGCTGGAAAAACAGCAGGATGACTGAAATCAACTATCAACAGCCCCATAAAAATCCATTCTCTCGGCAACTCACTCATGTTCCCACATACCCTGAGCTCAGTTTTTGGAATCTGGGCCTCACCATGAAGGAAGGTGATCCTACCTTGCCTTTGAATTCCCCATTAAAAGCAAACTGGTTTTCTGGCTTTCCATCAGGTACTTTGTATCTTCTGAACCAGTCCACCGTAGCTTCTAAGTATCCAGGCTTCATCCTTCTGACATCCTCGATGTCTGGCGGGGGACATGGTGTTTGTTAGCCAGAAACAGTAACAGAATATACTGAATTATGGAATTTATGTGGCTCTGCTGAGCTGTTCTGAGCTGTGCCTCTTTCAACCCCTTCCCAAGCAGCCTTAGCAACATTTCAGACAGGTTCCCTGAAGACACAGTGAGTATCTCCTCAGGGAAGTCAGTGTTTCATCCTCACAGTGTACCCCAAGTATCCCCAGGAGCACGAACACATTTGAACAGCTTTGATCAGAGGCTTGGGGGACAATCCCTTCCTTTCCTTCCACTGTACAGCCACGCTCTGTTTGGAATGCCAGGCTGTGCAGAGGACTGGCCACATGTGACAAACAGCAGTGAAATGTTTTGCTCTGGGACTGTCCTTCCAGCATCCCATCTGATTAATACCACTGCACAGGAGGAGCAAGCCCTGTCCCCATCCCCTGCAGGCTTTCATGGGAGAAAGGGAAGCATGGATCCTGCTTGTCCCTCCTGTAACTCACCATTATAGCTGTCTGCTTCCGGGTCTTCAACATTGATAGCAATTACCTTCCAGTCTGTCTCTCCCTCATCAATCAGGGCCAGCGTGCCCAGCACCTTCACTTTGACGACTTCTCCCCGAGAGCAGACCTGCGAGGACAAAGACCTTGCTGTCCATACTGATGCATCCAAGGAATGCACAACAGGAGGCTGTGCAGGAGCTCAGCAAGCAGCCAGGGACCATGAAACCAGCTCTTGCTGTCAGCAGCTCATCAGCCCCAGCTCATCTCAGCAACAATCTCCAGAAGCAGCAGAGGGAAACACCACATTGTTAAGGGAGAGGAGGTAGGAAATGAATAATGTCCCTGGATAATTGACTTTGGAGACATTAATTACACGTTTCAGGAGACATTTAGGATGCGTTACCTTGCTTCCAATTTCGCACACATCAATCGGATCGTTATCTCCACAGCAACCAGTATTTTCATCCTTGTGACCTGGGTCTTCCCAAGTCTGGAAAAAAACCCCAAACCAACATCAAAATCAGCCATATATAAGAATAAGAAGTTTCAGGTTTAAAGAGGTAGTAAAAAGCAGGTTTATTTCGGGCATGCAGTCGCCTGGAATATACAGAGGATGGCCCACTTCACACCTGCTTCCAGGTCTGGTGGTTGGGATCTCGTTTCCCTTGTGCCTGGGAAGTTTGAATCCAAGTTAAAAGGTCTCATCTTCCAAAAGCAGGTCCTCCTACCCACAAACCCCCTTTCAACAACTTTCCAGACTTCTTTCTGTGTCCCACAGCTGCATAGAGGTGAAGTTCACATCTATAAAGGGCACTTGTTGATTTGGCTGCCTGCCTGTTCCTTTCCCTATTCATTCCTTAGCAGAAGTTTCCTGAACTCCAGATAGCAGTCCAGCAGAGATGGAAGACAGACAGGGTGTATTGCTTCCTTTTAATTAAACAATTAAAGACACTGTTAACCCTAGAGAAGTGATAAGAATGTGGAGTCCCACTGTGCTCCCCAGTGCATCTCACCCACTGTGGTGAATGCAAATTGAAGGACACGACTCCAGAAGCCAACTGACTTCAAAAACAAGAGCTGTTCAAAACGTGCTCCCGATCAGGAGTGAAAAGAACTCCATGCCCACTTGCATCATAAGGAACACGTACCCCTAAGGTGGTTGAGATATAAAAAAGGAGTGTTCTTCCCAAACCTCTGCATGCCAGGACAAGACCAGTATAGTCAAGACCTTGTGACAGATCCAGTGTTCAGGAAGATGTTTTGACACCTGGGTGGTGCTGTAGGGCCGTTCACAAGCACTGTCACATTTCTCCACCAGGAAGTGTTAAGCTCTTGATGCATAAACACCTTTGATCCACAAACACATGACAGAGCAAAGGCTTCGAAAGACACAATTCTGCACAACGAAACAGGCTCCATTCAAGCAGGAAACAACTCAACTTTGAGGCCCTGTGTTAAGCTGTGTGGGGAAAACACTCGACATGTGCTACTATCAAGAGCAGAAATACCAAATTCAGTGCGTTTGCCTGTGATCTGTCACTGACAGCTCATCTCTCTGAAGGAAACTCCAGCCTTAGAGAACATCAGAGGCAAACAGCCTCGTCTGAAGTCCCTCTTTATCTAGCAGTCCCCAGCCATTTAAGAGCATGTGTCCAGATGCCACTATCATGGTCCCACTTTGGCAGCTGTTTCTGGGAGAGCACATCTGTGCAGTGCTGGGCGTTGGTGAGAAGAGTCTCCCATAAAGATTCAGCCTAAATCCTGCACCATTAGGATAAAACCTTGTGCTTCGCCAGGCAGGAACTGAGGGCGTTGCATCGCCGCATGCACGATGACAGCATGACAGCTCCCTTCAGCCACACAGAAGGTTCTGCCAGCTCCCACCCAGCCAACCTCCGAGCACCTGAGGGTGAGCAGCAGCTGCTCGTTCTCAGGGAGCTTCTTTATGACATCAGATAGAAGCCTAAACCTTGGGATTTCTGCTTTAAAATATTCGTTTTCTCTCCCTCATCAGGATGATACACCCAGCTACAAACACCTTGCTCCAGATCAGGCTCTCTGCTGACCCTTTTGCTCATTAACACAGTGGCAATCATAGGCACCCTCCCTCCTCCCCACCAGGATGGATGAGCCACTGGGACAAACCACAGTACCTGTGGGATAGCACCATAATTCCAGATGTAGCCCTTGTGGGGAAACACGTTCGCTACGAAGCGCAGTTTCCCTTTCTTCACATCTTGCTTAATTGGGTTTAAGGGTTCCTTTGTTGAAATCTGAAAGAAAAGTTACATAAATCTCTCTGCTTTACCCTCTATGAAAAAAAAAAAGTGCTTTTTTAAATGGAACTGACAAGCCAAGAGACCAGGAGATGATGCTGATGCCAGCAGCAGACACCAGACACCCCCTGTTGCACTGCCATCCCTTGGGATATGGTTTCCAGCAGCCTCACAAGCCTTGGAATCACATGGGATTACAAGCCATAAAACGTTGCTTTAATCAGAAGCCATGGGAGAAACCAAGGCATTCCAACTTCTGCAATCTCAGCCTCCATACCAGACCTCCAGCATTAAGGAAGTTAAAAACCACTCCAATTCTGGAGGTGGAATTGAGGAGGAATCAGCAGAGCCAAGGATTAAGACTGGAACTGTAATGTAGTTACCTCCATTTTAGCATTTGTCCATCGAGGTACCTCCACAACCATGTTGAACACATTCTGAAGAAAGCAAAAGAGCAGTGAGTGGGAAGGAATCTCGAGGCCACACTTTAAACCAGGAACACGTACAAGTGAGCACAAACCCCAGCCAGTTCACCTGAAACCGTACTTTTTTTTCTGGGGTTTTTTTTTAGTGCTATTTTTGATACAGCTGATAAAAGTCCTGTAGCCCAGTCAGTCACATGTCATCACTCCAAGCTGAACCCCATGAAAGACCCCAAAGGCCAGACTGAGGCTCCCACACGTTCTCCATCAGTTGCCACCTACAAACACCTCCATCACGTTCCTAGGCTACAGGAACAGGTTTAATCAATGGCAAACAGCTGCATACAAACTACCCAAACATAACAAAACGGGGTTTGGGCCATTATTTATTAAATACAAAGTTTTTAATGCTCCAGGAAGAGCCACTCTGGCCATTCAGAAAAGACAAGACCAACAGGACAAGCCATTTATTTAGTAATGTGGGTATCTATGTAGTGCCCTGAATGAGTGAGAACATCACTCCCAAATATTCTAGTCATGATGTAGGGAAGGATGCCCTTTCTCCAAGCTGACACTCCTGTAAAAGCAGACCTTGCTAGTGGCATGGTGTGAGGATAAAAATGTGGGGGAGAAATGCAGAACCACATCTCACAGTATCTTGTTTACAGGTGACACTTGAAAACATCTCCCGTTGATCCAGCTGGGCTCAGAGTTCAAGGCCAGCCTCCTCTCCAAGAAAACAAGCTTTTCCACACTTGAACCTTAACATCTGCTGTTTGAAGAGATTATGGCTTTTTAACAAATAGCCAAACCTCGCTCCCTGGCCCGGGCAAGGTTTCTAATCCCCAACCTTAAGCAGTATTAGCATGGCAAAGTCTCTCGAACCTGTATTGCACCATAATTGGATTGGTATTGTGCAACAAGCACTGTTACATCACTGACTTTGCCCACGCCCTTCCCCAGCAGAGCTTTATTACACCCCCTTAATTGCAGGGGGTCACTGCTCATTTGCATTTTATATGCAGAAAGGCATACGACTATTTTTATTCCTAACTCAAGGGAAGGAATGAGGCAACAGGAACAGGCTGGGCCGGGTGCTTACGTCTCTACAGGCGGGGAAAGATGACTTGGGGCTGCATCTTTGTAAGGACTGAAGCTTCCCCATGGTCCAACTTGGCCTAAGACACACAGAGAGCAGCCCAAGGTCATCCCTTTACAATGACACAGGTCCAGGTAAGGTCAACGCACCCCAGCCTGAGACTGAAAAAACCACCCTGCAATCCTCTCAGTGTCTTAGGAGTCCGAGGATAAAGATCAAGGAGCCCAGACAGCGTGAGACAACCTTTTGCTCCAAGCTGGGCTCTGTAATGTAGCTGGCAGGTCACCTGCTAAGTGATGAGTAAAACCTCAGTGCTCAGGCACGCCAGACTCAGAGAGAGCCCCATGGGACCAGCACTATTGTGTAACTTTGGGGACTGCGACCTTCAGCTATTGTGACTTTTTTCTCTGAATGACTCGGCACAGAGGTGCTGGCAGCAGCACTGCGTGCCTGAGGGCACACCAGTAGCCCAGTTTCCCCTGTTAAGCATTACCAGTTCAAGGAAATCTTCCTCACCTCTGTACTCACCCCCCCCACTCCTTCCTCCCCTGTTCTGCAGGCGTCTGCAAAGCGTGGCATTACCTGGATTTTCCTCATCTGGGTTACCTGTCAGGCACCTGCACTGGGAACTGCTTCCCTACTCAGCCACAGGAACTGCTCCGCCACTGTCCTCGATGACTACAATCCATCTTTTCCCCTCTGAGAAGGCAAAAGCCACTTCAGACTTCCCAGAGCACCTCAGGTAGCCTCATCACCTTCACTTCAGCAGCTCAATCAGCTGCTGTTTAGAGGTTCATCTCTCAACTCTGTGTATTCTTTTCCTTCCCCAGAACCACTCCCCACGTCTGAATTTCAGCTCTCTCTATCAAGTATTAGTTGGTCCACTACATTTCTCGAGCTGCACAGCTTTTTAGCACATGTCAGAGAAAGAAACAAGCTACAACAGTAAAGGACACAGTCAGAGAGCCTGAGGTACCACTGAAAAAATGTTAAATGAAAACTGAAACACAACCATTTTGATTTCCTGAAGCTGGGGCATTTTTAAACTCAGAACAGCCTAATTTAACTAACCGCTGGCTGCTAGAAGGATGTGAAAGCCCTGCAGCACTGCAAGGGGCAGGTTCTGCCGGGCAAGAGGTCACAGGAGATGCTACAGCAGGAATTTAACATCCTCACCCCCTGTTCAGTGTTGGATTATAATGCAGGCATGAAGTGGCCGTACTGCAGTCAAAACCCAAGCCTGAAATATCATGCAGCGCCCATAGGAATGGATGTAGATATTACAAAAAAAGCAGCTTCCTGCTCAGCTAACCCAAAACGCCTGCATGGGTAAGCTCGAGCCAACCACTCGCATCTCTGACGCAAAAAAATGAGAATGAGATCATCCATTCTCTTCTCCCGGATCGCTCCACCCGAGGCCAGGACGGCAAGAAACCCATTCCTTGCAGGGTTAGGCAATGATTCCACAGGGTGCTCCTGCAGCGTGGCGAACTGGGAGCCTCCCGCGGGTGTTTCAGGCTGCGGGACCCCCTGATCCCCTGGATGTTTCAGCATTCCCTGATCCCCTGCGTGTTTCGGGACCCTCTGAACCCCTGATGTTTCAGGGCCCCCCGGTGCCCTGGATGTTTCAGGGCTCCTTGATCTCATGGATGTGTCAGGACCCTCTCTTACCTTCCCGGCGTCCGCGTATATGGGGATATCGTGGAACGGGGAGATGTAGCGCCCGGCGGCATCCTCTGCAAGGCAAAGGGAGGGGAGCGAGAGTGAGATGCTGGAGGGACACCCCGGCAGGTCCCACCTGAGCGGACTCAGGCGAGCGCTGGCGGAGTGGGGAAGGGAAGAAGGGGGCGCGGGGGGTGCCCGGCGGCTGCCGGAGCGGCGGCGCGGGCAGGGCGGCACTCACTGAAGAAGAGCCGGTACTCGGGGCTGTGGGGCCCGGCGCGCTCCTCCACGCCGTACCCCGACATCGCTCCGCGCACGCGTCCGCGCCCGCCGCCGCCGGGGCACACTGCGCAGGCGCCGCGCGCGCGCCCGGCC
>VZRV01002302.1:26527-40483 GCA_013398115.1 Falcunculus frontatus | reverse complement strand
ATGGTTGTTCCCGGCACGGAATGGTTGTTCCCGGCTGGGAATGGTTGATCCCTGCACGGAATGATTGTTCCCGTCTGGGCATGGTTGTTCCCGGCACGGAATGGTTGTTCCCGGCTGGGAATGGTTGTTCCCGGCTGGGAATGGTTGTTCCCGGTACGGAATGGTTGATCCCTGCACGGAATGGTTGTTCCCGGCATGTAATGGTCCTGCTCACCATGGCCCTCACAGCATGGGCTGGCATGGACCCTCACAGCATGGTCCTAGCTCAGCATGGCCACGATAGCAAGGGATGGCATGGTCCGGCATGGCATAATTCTGCCCAGCAAGGGATGGCATGGCCCAGTATGGCATGGCTTGGTCCTGCCCGGCATGGCTACTGCAGTATGGCGGGATGTAGTCCAGAATGGCCGCAATAGCAGGGGATGGCATTGTCCTGCATGGCACGGTTCGGTCCAGCAGGGACACAATAGCATGGTATGGGATGCCTTGGTACAACACGGCCACAGCGTCACCTATCCATGGAATGGCCACGGAATGGTCCATTCCCCATGGCTGTGATAGCATGGGGTAGCATGGTCCAGCACAATACGGCTTGGTCCTGCCTGGCATGGCCATGGCAGCGTGGTCTGGCATGGTCCCGCATGGCATGGCTTGGTCCAGCACAGCATGGTGCTGCATGCCTCTCCGTGGCATGGCCAAGCATGGCACAGGATGGCCCGTTCTCCCTTGGTTCTGGATCCCTGCATTCTCTGGCCCCATGCCTGGACTGGGGCTGGGTAAGGGGGGTTCTGGCAGGGCCCAGGGGCCTGTGGTGCCACGGGGCTCAGCTGGGGGCCCTCTGGATGGTGCCATGGGGGAAGTGGAGGAGCCAAGCCAGGGACAAGGCATCAGTAGGACACACCTTTATTTCAATGTCTCTTGGCCATAACGTGGCAAATCCCCACTGCCCCCCCTGCAAGCCTTTGGTCCAGAGTGGTTTGGTGGCCACAGCTCCTCAGTCGTCCCACGCAGGGACACCAGTGTGGCGCGGGGCCAGCGGCCCTGACTCGGACGCGCTGGTTCGTGCCTGGGTGAAGACGCGGTTGCGGGTGCTGAAGAGGGTCCCGTGGCCATGGCTCCGGGGGGTGTAGGGCCTGCGGTGGCAGTGGATTGAGCAGAGGGGGGCCCTGAAGACCTCCTGGAAGCCCCGCCGGAAGTTCTCGTTTAAGTAGCCGTAGATGATGGGGTTGGCGCTGCTGTTGAAGAAGGCCAACCAGTGGGCGAAGGGGTAGACATACACGGCCAGCAGGCGGAGCTGGCCCTCGCTCAGCCGCCCGTAGTCCGTCAGCAGCATCAGCGTCCAGAGGGGCAGCCAGGAGATGGTGAAGAAGAGGGCAACGATGATGAGCATGTTGATGACCTTGGCCTTCCTCCGGGAGATCCTTCTCCCCTCCAGCTCCTCTCCACCGTGGGCAGGCGCCACCGACTTGAAGAGCTTGAAGGCGATGCGGGCATACATGATGACGATGAGGGCAAGGGGAGCCACGTAGATGTGAGAGAAGAGGACAGCGGTGTAGATCCTCCTCATCCCTGTCTTGGGCCAGGCCTCCCAACAGGAGTAGAGAGGGTAGGAGTTGTTGTAGGTGTCCACCATGAAATGGTGTTCCTCCCTGGTGACAGTCAGGGTGATGGCAGCGGGGCACATGATGAGCAGGGCCAGCACCCAGATGATGGCAATGGTCAGCAGGGCTTTCCTCAGCGTCAGCTTCTGCTGGAAGGGGTGGACGATGCAGCGAAACCTGTGGGAGGAGAGGTGGTGGTGGCTTTGGGGACCTGGTGGGACATCCCTGGGAGAGGAGGGCAGCCAGGACCTGGGGGTGGGAATGGAGGGTGAGGTGGGTTGCTCTTTACACGTGGCTTTTGGTGGCAGAGATAGGTTGGGGTGTCTCCAGCTTTGGTGTTTTCAGCCCCATGTGGGGAAGGACACCTTGCTGGAATGCCCCACGGACAGCTCTGTGGTCCTCCTGGAGAGCTGTGACAGGCTCCTGACATTCCCAGGAGCTTTCCCACAATGGAAACCACACAGGACACCTGGACCTGCTGGAGGTGGCTTGGTCCCCATGTCCTCACGTTCCCATGCCAACATACCTCTCCACAGCGATGGCCACCAGCGTGAAAACGGAGGCGGAGACCGACATGCCCTGCACCAGGCCGCTCATTTTGCACATGGTGTTGTCAAAGGGCCAACCTGTGAGGGGACACCAAGGAGGCTGTAGGTGCCTCTGGCTCACCCAGCTATTTTTAGATGTCCCCATTCACTGTGTTGTTGCTGGGGGATGCTAAATCCTGCTCCTAACGGGGGGCTTGTATGGAGATAGCCTTTAGCAGCATGGATTGCTGGAGAAAAACCTGAAAATTGGAGTGCACATTACACTTACAAACTCAAGGAGGCTGTCATTTTTCCTACTGACTTTGGGATCCCCAGTCAGAAGGACTTTCATCTTGTTTCTTGACCCCAATACCAAGGCAATAAATAAAACACACCCCATAATCAATAAATACAAACCCTGCCCTATGGCCTGGCTGCTGCTGCAGCTGAACCCTCCCAACTCCCTTATCTTTGGAAAGGTCAAAAGGCAGAGCTGAGCCAGCAGGGAGAAGGTGGATGCAGGAAGAGTAGGAGTTCTTTTCAGTGTTGCTTGGTGAAGAATGGCTGAACTTCAAACAAATATGCAAATACAGCATTACAGTCAAACTTATTTTGCCACAAATGGCCAAAACATCAAAAAAGGATGTTTCCCACTCATGCGTAGAGGACACTTTCTCTCTGTTCTTCATGTCTCGCCCCTTCCTCTGCCCTGCTCACCTGTGATGAGGTTGTCCACCAGGGTGGTGGGCATGCAGAAGATGCCCACCAGCAGGTCACTGATGGCCAGGTTGAGGAGGAACATGTTGGTGACTGTGCGCATCTGGCGGTTCTTCACCACGACAAAGCACACAAGGACATTGCCGATCACGCACATGAGGAAGATGAAGGTGTAGGCCAGAATGAACATGAGGGCCACAGGGGAGGAATGCTGGTAGTACGCCAGGAAGGTGTAGTTCTCCCTCACGATGTGGCTGGCGCTGGAGTTGAGCCACCAGGTGCCATTGGAAGGGCCTGGGGAAGGGAAGGCAGGAAAATGAAGCCAGGAGAGAATAAAGCAATTATTGCCTCCATTTCTTAATGCCTCCAGAGGTCGGTTTTCATGTTTATTCCAGTGCCCAGGCTGGCTGGGACATGTCCTGCTGGACTCATCTCAGTGCTCCAACAAGTCTCCTTGGGTTACACAGCTCAAGGTTCTGCAGCACCTCAGCTGAATTATTATTTAATATTATTATTATTTGATACTCTTGATATCATTATTATTTGATATAAGTATTATTTGTATCATTCTTTTGATGAGGAATTAGAGCAGCCCAGAAGACATCCTGATCTCATGGGCCTTTTTTAGGGATGATGCAAGGAAGACAAATCCACATCCCAGCACTCCAATGCTCTGGCCTTATGGGAGCTGTATCCGTGTGGTCCCAGTCATGGCTGGCCTGGGAGCATCCCTGCCCCCGGGTGGCTACTGCTGCTTCTCCTTGTGCTTCCAAGGTTTACAGTTCGATATTCTGCAAAATCTTATTCTCCCTGGTGAAGCCACAGTAACCAAGGAAAGGGGCGGCTGGGGCAGAGGACGCCCTCCCCTCCCCTCACATCTAAAGCGATAATTGTAATTCTGATCATTATCTGGGAGCTTCTGATGGAGGCGCGGGGGTGGCATTTTGTCACTACGGGTTTAACGGGGAGCGGGTCTCGGCAGCTCCCACCTTCGGGCTTCCCCAGCCTTGCGCAGGCAGGGATGCGGGAGGATACCGGGCGTGGGCAGGAGCTGCCTGCAGCGGTGATGGGACTGTCTCCGGGAGAATCCAGGCTGCAGTGTTGAGGCAAGGAAAGGCACATTTTGGCTTTAAGTCTCAGCCTAAGCGCCTGCAGGTCAGCCCTGCGCTGAGACAGCCCTTCCAAGCCGCGGCGTGATGGGCAGCTGGAGCATCCCGCTATCCCTGTGCCGGTGCCGGCGCTCAGCTCGGCAGCCAAGATGCTTTTCCCAGCCACCGGGACCACCGGCTTCCTCAAGGTTCCTGCAGGCAGGAGGGCCGTATCCAACCCCTAATTCCTCAGTCCTGGATGCAGGATTTGGGCAACACATTTCCAGTGGGGGTTCAGACAGGCGCTGGGGGGGGGAGGGGGGTTGCAGCCGACATAGGAGAAAGAGCCTCTTGGAGAGGCAAGGGAGTAGCGGGATCGAGGGGGCAAGAGTCTCCGGATAGTCGGTATCAAATGCATGAACGAGCTTTGTGAGCAGGAGCGACAACGAAGACTGTAATGAGATTGCCCAAAACCTGTGATATTAAGCCTAAAACTTTGCTGGACTTTATCTTTTGGGGCTGCAGTGCAGCATGAGCAGGAGGCTGGCATCCTATGGAATTGGAGGTGGTTTTAAAAGCAAGGTGGAAGATGGGGAAAGGTAAATAAGGGGCTGCTGAGCACCCGGGTTGGTGCTGGATGGATGTATGAGTGGGTAGATGGATGAATGGGTGGAGGAATGGATGGATCGATGCAGGCGTCCTCAGTTCAGCACTGACATCTCGGACGTGCTGACAAGGGGATGGGGGTCCGGACAGGGGGCGGTGGATCACCTGCCTCCGTGCCTGGCTGTGGGAAACCGCAGCAGGGAAAGGCTGGTCTGACGGAATAGGGGGCTGGGATGAGGCTTTTTGGAGGGATAAAATAAATCAGGTCTCGGCACTCACCTCCGCCGGCCCGACCCGGCTCTGGGGACTGCATCGCTGCCATGCGGGGGCTACCGCCGGAGGCGATCTGCTGCCCGGGGAGGGGGCGCAGTTCGCCCCCGTCCCTCCCTCCGTCCCTCCCGCCCGGTCCGGAGCCCCGGTGCCGCCGCCGCGGTGCCGCCGCGCCGGTTGCGGCTGTTCGCCGGCTGCAGCGTAGAAGGGGAGGGGGCGCGGGGGGAAACAGCCTCCTATTGCCATGGATACCGGGAGACCCGCACGCAGCCCCCCGCGGATGAGGCAGCGCGGGGGCGGGCAGCCCGCGGGGGGCAAGGGGAGGGAGGGAGCAGGTTCGCTCCCTGGGGAGGGTCGGGGTCTGTGTCCCCTCGCTGCCGCCGAGGTCCCCACGCCGATGCTGGCAGCTGATAGCCCGTGTCCCCAGCAGCGCTCCTGTTCATCCTGGGGGGAAAAATACACCAGGAGCCTCAAGACGAGTGGGGAGATCCCTCATCCATCGACCCACACAGAGAAAAGCAACGCGATGTTTGGGGATGCTGGTCCTGGCTCCAGGCTGCTCCGCTCAACTCCAGCTCCTCCAGCATTCCCAACATCTCTTACCATAACCTTTTACCAAAGTTTGGCAAGTCTAGAAGTCAAATATTTACAGGATTAACCATTCCTGGCTGTCTCCAGGCAGCACCCACCATTGGGAAGTGTTTGTCCCTTAAATACCCAAGGGAACAAACAAGGGACATGTTTAAACAAGGCATTTTGAGGTAACACCTGGGGTTTCTCTCAGGAGTTGGTTTCTTTTGGAGGCAGCCAGCTGCTAAGGGACAGGGGTGTGCGTGGCAGTGTCCTCCCTCGGTGCCACCGAGAAGCCACTCTCTCCAGGACATTTCTTTCTGGGAACGGAATCAGCACAACTCGAGGACCCACAGCACCCAAGCAGTGGGCGCACACCTCTGGGGACACCCACGGGGCAAGCAGCGTGTGGGGACCCACTGGCATTGGGTTGCTTTGATTTCCACAGTGAAAAAAAACAGAAGGGAAAAAAAATTCCTTGGAAAACAAGGACTTTTCCAGGGAAATACTGC
Source organism: Falcunculus frontatus (assembly GCA_013398115.1). Lineage (NCBI taxonomy): Eukaryota > Metazoa > Chordata > Aves > Passeriformes > Falcunculus > Falcunculus frontatus. The sequence continues at coordinate 34,592 of VZRV01002302.1, read as the reverse complement.
TGGGCAGAATCCAGCTGGAGGCTGCAGTGAGCAGCTGTGCGAAGGGGCTTCTTTAAGGACAAGACTGGTAATTCGAATTTAATCAGATACAAACCCCCTGATGTAACAGGAAAGCATTTAATCAGGCACTTGGCACACCACATCAGCAGTTCCAGGGAGAACCCCTACAGCCACAGGGATGTTCTCCACCATCCCAGCTGCTCCCCATCACTGCCCAGGTGGGAGGGTGAACATCCAGCTCCCTCCCCAGCTTTACCCAAACCTCCCACCACCTGTTGCAGCTCCTCTGCATCTCCAAAACACATAAGCAAGAGCTTCCTTGGCTTGGGCTTTGGCAGAGCCGTCCCTTCACGGGTGAGCCCCACTGCTTGCTTTTAATTTAGGAAAAATGAGGCACTCGTTTGGGTCTGGGACCTACTGGCCGCAGCTTTGGGACAGAAACAGGGGCGTAGCAGGGACTGACCTAAGCCAAACCACTCTCATGGGCAGTCACCCCTTGGGACAGCTCGGGCACCCTGGGATCCTGTCAGGCTTTAGGGATGGGCTCCTCTGGAGACAGCAGCAGGTCAAAGGGAATGAGGGGCCGGACCAGCAGCCGCACCTCGGGGCCAACGGGGTTTGCCCGCAGGTTGAGGCTCCGCAGCGATGCCATGGAGGCCAATTTATCCGTCGGCACCTCTGGAAAGAGAGCACGGAGGTGAGAATCCATCCTGGAGGGGCGGAAGGGATGAAAGCCACTCTTGATGGACAGCCTGCAGCAAACCCTGCTCCTGCCCGTCTGCAGGCTTTGATCAAAACAGAAACACAGTGAAATATTAGTTTATCCAACTGCTCAGGCAAACGGTTATCAGCTGGACTCGATCATCGTAGAGGTCTTTTCCAACCTAAATGATCCTGTGAGTCTATGGAATGTGTTGGCAAGGTGCAAATACCGAGATATCCGATGTGGGCACTGCCCTCCAGTTCTCCCAGTCGTAATAAAACCCCTGCTGGGATGCTAAACTGGGATTCAAAGACATATTCCCTGATTTTATTCCCAATGTTGCAATGCCTAGGGGCCCTCTCTAAGCTAACAGGAGGGCACATGGTCTTTGCCCTTGTTGGACAGGCTGCAGAATGGCTCTCAGCCATCAACGAGCACCCTTCTGTTTTGCAATTTCCGTGAATTTGGGTGTTGTCCTTTAGAAAACATTACATTTACAAACTCTGCATTAAAAAGGAGGTGCAGCTCTCCTGGATGGTCCCAGTGCGAATCCACTGAGAGCAGAGGAATGAGACTGATATGAAAACCTACCCATTAAGCTCATTAAAAGGTGATAGATTTAATTTTTTTGCTACAATTCACAATATTTTGGTCTTGCAAAGTGCACCTGTCTGATTTACCAAAACCAATTTGTTTTTAATTTGGCCACCAAAAAGAGCCTTTTATATCCCCAGCTCCTGTTTCTTCTGCCAGCACCTGGAGCAGAATTGCAGTGTTGTAATTATATCTGGTAGATGATTATGTGATTTTTAAACCATGAAACTTATTTTATGCTGGAAAAAGACTCAAACACTTCGATGCCCTTGTTTTTTTCCCTCTTTCTCCTCCAGCAAATGGTGCTATTTTCCATACACAAATTCCCTAGGAGTACATCTCTCATCAGGCAGAGCTTCGCATGAATTTTTTTAATAACTCTTCTTCATTGCCATTTGCCTGTATCATTTTGCCTTTTTTTTCCCCTTGATGCACAAAAGTAATTCTTTTTTCATAGATTTTCCTATTTAATCATCTTCTAATGCAGCGGAGGGCAAGAAGTTTAATCATCCTCTTATGCAGCATGATAAAGTTAAAAGTGCTTTCACTCGTTTTGCTTAACTTAGGGAGTTAAGGAGAGTATTTCAGGGACCGAGACCTTCCCAGGCTGGAACAGCTCAGCTCTGTGCCTTAATTCCAGGTAAGGAGCAGTGACTCACCTCTGGCATGAAGGGACCCGCAGGGCACACAGTGCAGCCTGTGGCTGTGGGGTTGTGCCATGGGAGCCACAAATTCCTCTAAAGACAACCCAAAGCATCACTTGCTGCCTTCCCAATGGATGAGGCACTTGCATTTGAGCCTGAATTATTCATGCTGGCTTCACCAGTTGAGCAAAAAACAGGGAGGAAAAAGGCATTTACATAATGAAAGCAGAATGTAACAGTAAGTGAGTGACACCATTGTGGAATGGTCTGGGTTGGAAGGTACCTTCAAACTCATCCAGTTCCACCCCCTGGATGGAGGCAGGGACACTTTCCACTACCTCAGGTTGCTCCAAGCCCCATCCAACCTGGCCTTCGACACTGCCAGGGACTCACAGCTTCTCTGTGCCGGTACCTCATCACCCTCACAGGGAAGAATTTTTTTCCCAATATCCCATCTAACCCTACTCCCATTTGAAATCATTCCCCTCTGTCCCATCTCGACATTCTTGGGAGGACACAATTAACCAGAGTTGCCCCCCAGCAGTGACCTCCCCAGCCTTGGCAGCAGTCTCAACATCATCCCTATTAAACCATTAATCAAGGAATAAGGGAAAGAGAAGCTGAAGCTCCAGGCATCCCCACGGATTTAGGAGCTTAAAAAGCTGATCCGATATAACTCTAATTATCAGGGAAAGAGTTAAATGCACGGACAGTAACATATACATAATTACAGTCCAGGGTTAAGAGCTTATTTAAATGAAAAGGGTGTCTTGTGACACTAAATGTCTCCTTTCACAGAGCCCACAGGCTCCAGGCAGGCATTAATCAATCTCCTTTTACTCCTGTTACCCTTTGGAAAGCATTACCTCCCACCTCCAGTTCAATGTGTCTTGGCAGGTCACTCAGCCCTTTTTCAGCAGGAGCTTTCAGTTCGGGTTTGCAGCCCTCTCCAGCATCCTTGGGGTGGCACAGGAGGGCAAGCAGGACCAGCACCAGCACAGCACCACAAACCAGGGGAGCTGCCACCTTACAAACACAAGCTCACGTGCAGGGGAGCCTGGAATCTATTTGGGAAGGCCTGGCAGGAGCAATGTGATCAGCCAGGTTTTTGTTTCCTTGGAAAAACGGGCTGAAACCCCCTGGCTTTCCGGTCTCTACCTCTTCCCTTTCCAGAAAATGTGTAGAATAAGCTCACGTCTCCTATTTCTGCAGACAGACAGCATCGTGTGCACTACTCAGACATATCCAAAACATTTCAGCTTGAAATTGTTAAATTTTGCTCTGTTTTTATTTTCCCCACATCCAGAGGACACCTCCCAGCTGAGGGGAGCCTGGTGGGAGGTGACCAACCCTGGCAGCCAAGTTCTCAAGCCACCCCCTCCCCCAGGATCAGTCCAGCTGGGTGCAACCTTTCCTTCCTGCATTTTAACAGGGAAGAAGGCACCAAAAAGCTGCATTCCCTTCTTGCACCATTTCCCACACAAAACAAGTGGGAAAAATGCTGTTTGGAGACCAGGTCAGATTGAAATCAGCCAATTAAACTCAAAAAGTGATGGAGGGAACTAAAAGTGAGACAGCTCTCTCCAGGAGGTGGGAGAGAAAAATAGGGTGAGGAAAAGCCGTGTCTTTCTCTGGCTCCTGTGGAAGCAGTTTTTAATTCCAGTGTTTCTACGGGCACAGCCAGGGAGCAGCTGATGTGAGGCTGTTCATAAAACTTGTGTTGCAGGGAGCAGCTTTCCCAGCAGAAGCTGAAGCGATCCCAGATGAAACAGCAAAATTGAGTGGACTCCAATATTCGCCTCCCTAGGTATCTGTGGGGGCTGTGGGATGCTCCAGCCCAGGCTGTTTGAAAGCCGCATCCTAAATAAATACCCTTTTATCTGTACACAACAGCTGCCCCTTTTGCCCAGCTTTTGGAGACTCCAAAGGCTTCAGCATTTGCACACGGAAGATTTTCCTGCCCCTGCAGGGTTGAGGGATGAGCGTCTCTTAACCATTCCTTTAATTTAATTTTTAGGGGATTTTGTGGTGTTAAACAGCTCCTCTTTGCTCTGGGAAATGTCCAGGTGAGCTTGTGTCCTTGCTTAGCCTGGCAGCAAACGTCCCAGCCCAGCATTCCTGGCGCCGGGTTCTGCAATCAGCCCTGGTTTTTTAATGAAATCTGGTGATTTCGGGCCACCCCGGCTGGAGGTGCCTTAAGAGCTCCACCCCAGTGTGGGGAACAGGGAATCTTGAATGGGGCTTGATTCCCACTACGGCTGCAAAAGCTTTTCTCTGGGAGGCGGTGAAAACAGCAGGAAAGGCAAATGGCTAACCAGGCGCTGACTGTTGAGTATCACCCCTCGGGTGATGCTAAATCTCCTTTTTCCAGTGGGAAAAGGTCCTCCTCACCTGCGATCTCGTTCTCTTCCAGGTCGATGGTCTCCAGGGCGGGGACGGTGGCCAGGGGCTCTGGGAAATGCCGGAACCTGTTGTGGGAGAGGTCGATGGCCCGGAGGTGCAGCAGGGAGGTGATTTCCTTGGGCAGGAGGCGCAGGTAATTGCCTGCCAGGTTCAGCTCTGGGAAGAGAGAAGGGAGGTGGTGGGACGCAGGGAAGAAGATGGGAAAATAACTAATGCACGGCTTGATTTACAGCCTCTGTCCCCCGTGGACTGCCAGATCAGTCAGTGGGATTCCAGCTCTGAAAATTGGGCTTTTTTTTTTCTGTTTTCCGTGGTTGCCATTGTAGTTTTGCCTGCTGGGAATACCACTTTTAGGAGTGATGTGTTTGTTGGTTTCCTCAGGCTTTGCTAATGAAATCAGGCAGCCTTTTGAAAGCAGGGTCTGTAAAAAATGAGGAATATTTCCTCATAAAGTCAAGTGCAATTACCTCCCCGATGGACATTTGTCATGGCTTAAGGCTAGCTCTCTATATTCATGTGCCTGAACCCCTTCTGAAGGGCAAACAGAATGGTGGGTCTTTATATGTAAAAAATGTTTGTTCTCCACAGTTTACCCATCTGTGATGCTTTCCCGCCCCAGAAATGAGCTCCTGTGGGGCCAGGAGCAGCACTCCTGGGAACAGAACCCAGATCCCGCTGTCGCAGTGCCCTTCTGCAGTGACACAGGACTTTCTGCACTATAAATACCCACACAAGCTGCCCTGCCCCTGCTAATACCTGGTATTTATAGGTCCTGCCTTATTCAGCCCGTCCCCGGCCCTGGGGTGTCTGTTCCTTCTGAGACTCAGCACATTCATCGCCGGAGTGATTGGTTCACTGGTGGAGCAAAGCCCTCGCTGGGGAACAAGGCCATTTTTTTCCCTTCAGGGCCTGTTGTGCTGTCTAGAAAATGGAAATTGATTTCCTTTTCTCGATGTGTTTCCTTTTCCTGGCCTAGGGGTGTTCTCACAGATGATGCTCTGGCTTCAGAACAGGGGAAGCCTCCCCAGGCATGCACCACAGTGGCATTTGTGTGGTAAGCTGTAGGAGCAAAATTGATTTCAGAAGCTGCCAGAGCATCCCCAGTGCTGTCCCCAGTGTCCAATACCAGGGCACTGGATGCTCTGGATGCTTGCATGGCCATTTTTTAGCAGATTAGCCTCTGGCTGCTTTCTCTGGGCTCCACACGGAGGTGTCCCCGTGGTGCTGGTGATCGTTCCCATCTCCTGCAGTGATTAGCTCTCACTGATGTCTCAGATGAGGACTAATTAGCCAGCACAGCCTGGATTGCCCCATCTCTGCCATGCCCCTTTACCCCCAGGCTGCCTTTCCTGTCCCACTCCAGGCCCAGCCCCATCCTTGGAGGGAGCTGGAGGGCGATGAGGCAGCCTGATACCAATTTGAGAGGGGGGGTGAGAGCAGAACCAGTGTCCTCTTTCTTCAAGGGGCAGAAAGGATAATGAAAAATGGGTCTGAACTAATGCTTGCAATGGGGTGTGAGCTCAGGGGAGACTCTCGGGTGCTTTTCCCCCCCTGCAGCAACCTGGGGGCTCCTTGAGTGTCCCAGAGGATTGGAAGTGGCTGTCCGTTACCTGTCAGCTGGCTGAAGGTGGTGACAAATCGGCTGGTGATGGACTTGAGCTCGTTGTTGGCCAGGGAGATGCGATGGATCCCCTCAGTGACGCTCCTCATGGCTTTGTAGATTCCAACGGGGAAGGTCATCAGTTTGCAGTTGGCCAGATCTGTACACAGAGAGATGTGCCATGGATGGAGCCATGGATCCACCTGGTTTTCCACCTCTTCATCCTCAGTTTGCCCGTCTGAGTCCTGTCCCCTGCGTACTCCTCTCTGTTACGGGGATCTCGGCAGTCACCTCCACAAACTTTGAGTTTGATCCCATCAGGAATGCCAAGGCTGTTCTGACTTAGGTGTTCAACCCTAAATCGCATTGCAACGACTTTCAGGCTGCACTGTCCTTTTGGAAACCCCCAGCCGGCCTGTCCACGTCTAATAACTTCAACCGTCCTGCTCCCCTGTGTCCCTAATTCCCTGGGGATAGCTGAGCAGCATAGGGATGCTTCTTCCACTGCTGATGGAGATGGAGCAGGGATTTCCCTGGTTATGCTCCTGGCTGGATTTCTCCTGGTCTCCTGGTCACGGGTGGTTGTCTCATAGCAAGCAGAGGGGAGGGGAAAAAGATTTGGTTGTGCTTCTCACCTCATGGCCTTTTGGTTTTGTCCTGAGTTGTTTCTGTTTCCCCTCCCAGGAGACGCCGGGGATGGAAACCCTGGATCCCAGCCCCGGGATGGGCTCTGCTTCCTGCCCCCTCCCCAGAGCCACTGCGGGGGCTGATGGAGTGAGCTCCATCCTCCCACGTTTCTCTCAGGAGGATGTGGAGAGCCTGAGCGATGAAGCTCCAGCTCCTGGCATACACTGGTTTATATCCCAGGGCTGGGAATCCAGCAGGAATAAAAATGAGTGGCTTTCATCTTTCTCCTTTGATGAACTGTGCCCCACTCTCGGATATTAGCTGGAAATGGGGAAATTGCAGGAAAACACAAATCTGACAAGGTCACACAGGGAAAAATCTGCTCCTGCCGCTGCTTGCAAGGAGGGACACATCCCATGGGACTATGTGAACCTGCTCTAGCTTTGGGGGCCTGAGGGCCCTTTGGGGGAGCCTTTCCCTTCTCCAGAGCCGCAGGGAGGGAATGCCAACAGCTTTTTTTTAGACCGTGGCAGTGAGAAAATAGAGTTCTGCTCCCGGATACCCGATCCTTCTCCGGGCCCCGAGCGGGAGCCGGGACGGAGCGCCGGGCTTACCCAGGGAATCCGTTTTGTTCTCCACCGTGTCGTTCACCTTCCTGGCCACCCGGGCGACCGCCTCGCCCATCCTCTTGTGCATGCAGGCGGCCGGTCCCGCCGGGAATGCGCTTGGGGCTGGGGGATCCAGGGCTGGAGGGAGAAACAAGCCACTCCGTCCTCTGGGAGAGGGATGCTAAAAATAACCGGCAGGATCAGTGTTCCCAGGGGAGGAAGGGAGGCTGTCCTGGGGCTGGCATGTCCCTCAGGGGCGAGATTCCCAGCTTTCCAGGATGGTAGTTTTGGGGTATGGAGATGCATCCTATTCCCTGGCTTGGGACATGGAGATGTATCCCCTTTCCTGGTATGGGATATGGGGATTCATCTCCTTTCTTGTTTTGGGAAGTGGGGGTGCATCCCTTTTCCTGGTCTGAGATATCTACATGCATCCCCTTTCCCGGTATTGGATATGCCATTTTCCTGGTCTGGGATAGGGGCATGTGTCTCTTTTCCTTGTGCGGGATATGGGGACGCATGCCCTTTTCTGGTTTGGCATCAGGGGATGCAACCTGTTTCCTTATTTGGGATATAGGGATCCATGCCCTTTCCCCGGTTTGGGATATGGAGATGAATGCTATTCCCTGGTATGGGATATGGGGATACATCCCCTTTCCTGGTGTGGGACATGGGGATGCGTCCCCTTTCCTGATACGGGATATGGGAATGCATCCCACTTCCTTGTTTGGGATTTGTGGATACAACCCCTTTCCTGGTTTGAGATATGTGGATGCATTCCTTTTCCCGGTGACTTTATTCAGCTCGGTCTAGCCAAAACACTTTGGCCGAAGGAATCCTGGACAGGACGGAACGGCAAGACACCACCCCCACCACCCCCCCCCCT
>VZRV01002302.1:304-19539 GCA_013398115.1 Falcunculus frontatus | reverse complement strand
CGCCCGACGGCGCGGCCGGCCCGGCGCGGGAGCTGAGCCCGGAGCCCCCCAGGTACCGTATCCCCGCCGAGACCGGGCATCCCCCCTCTCCGAGCCGGGCATTCTCTCCCCGAGCCCCGGGACTGGGTGTTCTCCCCGCTCCAACCCCCGGGACCGGGCGTCCTGCCCCGCTCCGCGCCCCATCCCCGGTCCCGGGCATCCTCCCGCCTCCCCGGGGCCGAGCATTACCCGACCCCCGGACCGCGCATCCGCCCCCCCGGGACCGGCCGCTTCTCTCATTCCCTCCCCGGGGGCGATTGGGGTTCGTTTCCCGGCCCGGTGCGGTGGGAAGGAGATGGAGGGGACAGGAGCGGCCCTCGCGGGTGCCCCCCCACCCTCCGGGGGTGTTTGTGATGGGCACCTGGGGGGCTTCTTGGGCGGGGGTCGCCGCTGGGTGTGTCCCCCCAAGCCGAGGCGAGCGGGACAATGGGGGAAGCTTTATTTTGCCCCTGGAGCACGGAGTCCACAGCGTGGCCATGAGGTGCCCCAGCCGAGGCGAGGAGGGTTTATCCGGAGCCGACGCTGGGCTTCAAACCTCTGGAAGATAGATGGATCACTAGTGTTGAGGCCCAGCATCCGCCCCGCGGATGGCATCCTCCCACCTCTCCTGCCTTTGCAGTTGTGTTTCCTATTTAAAAGGGGCTTTTCTCTCCCTCTTTTGGCCTGGAAGCCAGCCCCAGCGGGCTGGGAGCCCAGCACGGCTGTCGGCCGGTGCTGGCTGTGCCTGCAGTGGCTCGAGTCCCCCACAGTGAGTTCTGGGATTTGCATCTCTTGGCTGTGCCTCCCTTGCATCCCCAAAAGCCTCCTGGGGAGCAGGCTCTGAAGCGGGGAGGTGCGGGATGGCTCCCTGCTGGAGGATGAAGATGGAGGAGGAAGAGGAGCAGCTGTGGCTGAGGTCTGGGGTTTGGCTCGGCAGCCTCCCATTTAGGGAGCACGAGAGGAACGGGAATCCTGTGATGGGTTTCCCACTGGCACGTGCAGGGGATGGCGCAGAGCCCGGGGGGCTCCCAGCTCCGTGTGCGACGGAGTCACCCTCGCTGCCGTAGAGGATGTCCCAGGAGCAAGGCTGCCTGCTCCCGCTGAGCTCCTGCCCTGCTTCTCGGGGCTGAAAACTTCCAGAAACCTCATCCAGGCTGCGTTTCCGATGGCTGCCGGACTTTTCCGGACCTGCTTCCCTGCCCTTTCCCCGGTGCATCCTCTTAGTGCTGGGGGAGCGAACACCCCCTCGTCTTCCCGCAGCGGTCCTGGCCGTGGCACCCGTCACATCCCGAGCTGTGCCCCGGTTGTTTTCCCACCCTGGATGGGTGAAAACAACGGGTTTTGGGGTGGCTGGGCTGGGAGCAGGCAGGCATTGCCTGAGGAGGAGGCAGACAGGCAACGGTGGCGGGACATTTCCTTCCTGGAAGGCAGGAAGTGATTATATCTTTGCACGAATGACACGGAGCCTACGAATAACAGGCAGGTCTCTGTTGTGAGCAAAACTCCCCTGGGATTTGCTTGATTTTTGCTTTATTTATTAAGAGAGCAGGACGGGGGAGAGGAGACCTGGGAATGTGAGCTGTGTGTCCTCCCGCATCCCAAACCACGGTGCTGGCGTGCATAAGGTGCTGCTTGTCCTGGGAAAGGTGCGGTCTGCAGCGGATCCCAGCGTGGAAAAGCGGCCCCGTGTAAATGGAGCCATCCTGCTGCTCCGGCAGCCTTCCCCACATTGGGAGGGGAGCCGTGGTTAGCTATGAATAGCAGAAAATCATAGCTCTCGCCTTCCCAAAACGCCCCGGCCAGCTCTGCGTGGCGCTGGCCATCCTGGGCTTGGGAGCAGGGGGTTGCGCTGGGGGGGCCAGCCTGAGTTCCCCACTCTTGGGGACACCCTGGTGCCCTCTGCCAGCCTGAGCGGGGTCACACCGCAGAACCTCCGGCAGGGAAAAGCTTGGCAGATCTGGTTTGGGTGTGAGGCTCTGATGCTTCCTGGCAACTTGGGGACTGCTCGGCATTGGACAAAAGCTTTGCCCACAGGTCACTGGTCTCTTTGGAGATGCCCCTAGCCTTTATCTTCATGTTTTATGGCTTTTTATTTTGTTTTTCCTTTGTGCTACTGAAAGGAAACCCTTCAGCGAGTGTGCTCACAGACCTTGAAACCGCTGGCAGCGAGCTGATGGCACAACTGGCAACGCTGGTGCTTCCGAGTCAGGGCTTTGTTCCTCTTTCCATTGCTGCTCATTGATAAAACCCCTCACCTCAACAGCAAGCAGCCCGAGCATCTCCTGCCTGCCCAAAAAGCAGCACCCCAGGGACTGGTGGGATGTGTGAGGGAACCTGCCAGGGGGCCTTAAAAGCTGGGTGGTGTGAGGCAGCAGTTACAGGTGGGCTCTTTGCAAAATCATGGAGTCACTGAATGGTTTGGAAGGGATCTTAAAGGTCATCTCATTCCACCCCCTGCCATGGGCAGGGACACCGTCCACTAGACCAGGTTGCTCCAAGCCCCATCCAACACTTCCAGGATCTTAATTCCTCCCAGGCTGTGCTTAGCAAGGAAGGTTAATAATGCTGATTAATGATGCAAACCAGGTTTGTGAAGAAGGGCTGCAGCCTGGATACCATTCCCAATGGATTCCTCCTCATTGATGGTCATCTCCATGGCAGGGAGCAGATTGGCATCCCCATTTTTGGGGTGACTTTTTTCTCCTCCATTCCCTGTCTCAAACAGCTTTCCCTGACTTCAGGGTGAGGAATTTTAAGTCAAGTAACTAAAGGCAAGTTGGTCCCATGGAGGATGGGGATGTAGCACTCGGTTTTCTGCCAAAAGACAGGAGCATGTTTGGGAGAGGGTGTGAAACACCCGGTCCTCATTATTCTGGATGCTCCCGCCTGGCCTTGGGGCAGCATCCCACCGATGCTGTCCTGTGCTGCTCGGTGGTAGAGTGCAGGGCACAGGGGGGATCAGCAGCACTGATCCTAGCCTGACTGGGAAATACCTCTGGACTTTCTAGGAAATGCTGCTTATTTAGTTATATTTTTGGCCATCACCGCTGGCTCTCCAAGGAGCTTGTTAGGATGGAGGGCAGTTGCTTTTGCTCCTTTAAAGATATTAATAAATCATTCAAGGCTTGTAAAAGCAGAGCTGTCTGCTGCAAAGGTGCCCTTCCAGGGCCTTTTCCTGCCCGTGGCAAAGTGCTTTTGGGTTGATTTGAGGCATTGTGATTCTTTGCCTCACAGCTCGGTGGGTGGACAGCACATTCCAAATCACCCACAGCTTAACGTGTTATTTCTCACCTTTCTTTTTTGTTTTACTATGTGTTTTTAAGAAGCCAGGCAGCTTCCTTCCGGCATCACCTGGAACAACAGGAGCCTGGTTCCCATGCAGCCTCTGCTCTGGGATATCTCCCAGCACAGGCAGGTTCTCCCAGAGAAGCTGTTTGTGTGTTATTTAATTTTCACCGTTTTTTTTAAAAAAGAGGGTTAAAGAGCATGCCGGGGTGGGGGGCTCAGCTCCAGCGCTTCCTTCGGGCTCAGTGATGCCCCTCCAGCTGCGCCGGAGCTTCCTTCTGGCCTGCGGTGTTTCCTGCCTCCCTGCTTGGATCAGCAGTGCTCCAGGGGTGCCCCTCAGTCCCCTGAGGATGCATCCATGCTGACTCCCTGCTGACTCCATGCTGAAAAGGGGCTGCCCCACACCAAGGAAGGATGGATGCATTAGGAGGATGGTGCCATTGCTGCTGCTTCTTCCCGAGGGGCTTTGCTTTTCATTTAGAAGAGCTTTAAAAGCTATAAAATATCTCAAGGATGCACGGAAGGAGATTTATTTGATTTATTTCCTGCTGACAATGAGGCAGCCAGGCAAGTGCACGCTTCCTCCTCGGTGCGGTGGCCAGGGCAGATGCATCCTGCAGCTGCAGCCCGGCTGCCTCCCACTATATTTAGTCCATTGTTTGCTCCAGCTTTGAGTCCTCGCCAGGTCCCTGGGTGTGGGAATGACCCTTGTGCTGGGTGGAGGGGGAGAGGAGCGGCTCGGAGAGGTGGGAAGGTGGAGGGCTGAGCACCGTTGTAGCATCCTGACTTCTGTGGGAGAGGCTGGGGATTCCGCACAGGATCTCTTGGGATGCTCAAGTGGCATTCTTGGGATGCTACCAGTGCTGCCGGTGGCTCCTCTGGCACGCCCCGTCCAGGCTTGGCAGGGCTGGATGTTTTGAAACAGGGTCTGGAGGGGAAGGGAAGCACTCCTGCCCTGCCCACCCAGTGGCTCCGCTTTCTTGTTAAGCAGCAGGAATAATTTATCGGCAGTGCTTTGAATTTAGGCAAAACACCTGGAGAGGAACACTGCTAGTTTGTTTGGTGGGATGCCCTCGTGCAGGGTGTTGGTTCTTTTGGCAGCCGGGGAGAAAATGGGCTCTTTGTTCAGGAACCTTGGCCACGACTGATCTCAGGCTTGCCTCTGGGGTCTGTGAAGGGATGAGCTGCTGGCTAGGGGAATATTTCTGGGGTTTGTCCCAGAAAAAGGAGGAGAAGGTGCAGACAGGAGGCCAGGATGCTGTGCAGGGGGATGTTGTCTCTGCATTCTCTCTCCTAGAAAGGAAACCCCCAAATTCCGTGTGGTGCAAGGGAAGGGATGCTCAAAACCAACCCCCCACGGCTGATAGCTAATGCCATCATAAAATCCACGTGGATTGCTTCCCAGCCTCCTAATCTGGAATCACAGAATCCCAGAATGGTTTGGGGTGGGGAGAACCTTAGAGATCATCTCTTTCCAACCCCCTGCCATGGTCAGTGCCACCTTCCATTAGACCACGTTGCTCCAAGCTCCATCCAGCCTTGAACACTTCGAGGGCGAAGGCATCGAGAGCTCCTCTGGGCGTCCTGTTCCAGTGCAGGCACTTCTCGGTGTTTGCTAACTGTGTCCAGCTATGGGGAAAAGAATGATATTTAGGCTAATCCAGAGCCCTTTGGTGGGCTGCTCCCTGAGCTCCTGCTTCCCTCGGCTGGCCTGTGATGGTGGCTTCGCTGCATCTCTTCCTGTCGAAGCCACCAGCAATATTCAGGAAAGTTTTCAGCCAAGATAATTTTATCTGTTTTCCTGGGGTAGGGTTTTGCTTCCCTACCCATCCCAGTTTGTGTCCTGGCTTGCAGAGTGGGCACTGAGGGCGTGTAAACCCTCCTGCTCCCATCAGATGCAGCAATACCAGTAAATAGCTGCTCCCTTATGGAAAACACCAGCACTTCCCTCTTCCCGTGGCTTTTTAGAGCAGTTCCCATGGCTTCCCTGAGCACCCACTTTGGGTAATTTCGGTACTTTTCTTGCTTGGTTTTGCCTGCCCAACCAAAGCAGGGAGTGGGGGAAGAAGCTGAGATGTGATTTCCTCTCTCCATTCATTATGTGGTTTGAAAGACAATTTCCAAATCTGCCCGGCGTCCTTTATGCCTGTTATTTCTTGGTGTGGTTTGTCGGGAAAAGAAAATATCCCTGGGGGTTTTAGGGTGAAGGTGGCTGTCTGTAGGGAGGGGAGAAGGACTAAGGAAATACAGAAACTGCCTGCCTCAAAACTGGGGGTGGAATCTCCATCCTCCAACATGGGCGTGCTGGAGCAAACCCAGAAGGATTGCTCCAGCTCACTGTTGAAAAGATGCACCCATTCTGAGCAAAATTATGGGAAAAAAAGCATCCTGGCTGGATGCCCCATTCCTGCTTGCTGCCTGAGCTCTCCAAAGCCATGAGTGCCTGCTCTGAAACACTCAAAACCTCCCTATATATATATATATTTTTTTTTCTTTATTTTTGCCCTCACAGTGTTTACATGAATGAAACACTCAGGAGGACTTGGAGAAACGGCACTGGCCTGAAACAGCTGCTTTTGTTTTTCCCCCGCCCTGCTCTTGTGTGTAAAAGAAACCAGGCTGCCTAATGGTGCAGAAAATTCACAGTAGAGCAACAAGTTTTCTGTGGAGCAGGGAAGGAAGATGGGGAGGAGGGGAAAATGTGTGCCTGGGCACGGTTGTCTAGAAATAGCACATTTTCCGCAGGCTTTTCCCCCCACTTGAGGCATTTGCAGCTGCTGGGGGCATCACATTCCCTGGGATTGCAGTGAGGGATTGATCCTGTGCTGCTTGTAAGGCAGGAGGAGCAGCTGCAGAAGGATTTGTAGGGCTGGGTTAAAGCCATTCCCGGTATTCCCAGCTCTGAGCATTGCCTCGGAGCAGGTACCATCCCCCTTTGGGTGCTGCCGGGGTTATTCCCATCCAGCACAAAGGAGATTTTACTGGGGACCATCTCGTTAGGAGCGGGCAGAGTTTTCGTCTTTCCCAGGCCACCCCTTTGCCATCTCTTGCTTCACTGGGACGCCAGGATCCGGCCCTGGCTGGCGCAGACAGTGCCTCATTGTCCCGGACCGATCGAGTGTGGCGGGATGCTCCTGGCCACTGCCAGGAGCATTCCCTTTTGATTCCATCCTTGTTCAGGGATGAGCTCCCTGGGGATGAAGTGGGGGCTGCTTTTGGGGTCCCCACCTGCCCTGGGTGTTCCCCGGGATGGGGATAACCGGCTGCTTTAAGGCAACTTCCAGACTGGCACGCACAGACCTGCTCCAGGCACGCTCCTACACCCTAAATTACCAAATACCCAGTAACGTGTGCTCTCTGTTCAAGAGTTTTCCGTGCGGGGAGGGACCCTGGAGTGGTTTATGGGTGCTGGGAAAGCAGGGGACGAGCGCCGCTGAGTCCCTCCACAGTGCCATGTGCTGATTCAGCAGATTTTAAAGACGGGATCCAGCATTTCGCCCATTTCCACCCCCCCTCCCTCCTCAGCCCTACTTTCACCTCCCTGATGGAGCAAGCTGCATGGCAGGCAGGAAGAAAGCCTTTTGTGGGAGCGGGAGGGAAGGGGCTGGCTTAGCGTTCCTTCCCTGGCCGGCTGTCGGCGGGGGGTTGCCCTGTGCCTGCCTGGGATTTTCCCATCCTAAATCCAGAGCGGCTGAAGAATAAATTCCTCCTCCCTTTTTTTTTCCCCTTCCCTCCTTGTTTTTTGGTTTTTTTCCTTTCCTCCCTGCTGCTGCTGCTGCCTCCCCGTCCCGGCACAGCTGCGCACGGATGATGGGTACGACGGCCAGCGCGGCACAGCAGGCGGTCTCTGCATCCCCCCTGGAGAGCCAGGCACCAGGAGACAGCAGCATGGAGGACCAGCACTCCCTCAGCATCCACTCCTTCCAGACCCTGGGGCTCCACAACAGCAAGGCCAAGTCCATCATCACCAACAAAGTGGCACCTGTGGTCATCACGTAAGTCCTTGGCAGCCTCCAAAATTCTGGTTTCCTCCACCCTCTTCTCTAAATATTGGGGTTTTTTTCAATCTTGACCTATGCCGTTGTTTTCTTTTCCTTTACCCCCCTGCGTGTACTGGCTTTTGCAGGTACAACTGCAGGGAGGAGTTCCAGATCCATGATGACCTGCTGAAGGCAAACTACACGGTGGGACGCATTTCTGAGACCACGCTGGAGCACTACCTGGTGCAGGTGATCATTGCCGCCACCAATTTCATCACCCAGCTCATTTCAGTCTGGGCTTTGGGGACCTCTGGAGTTTTTGGTGGGGGGTTCATTTTGAAGATCACCTAGAAAAAGTCACTTTTACACTCAGCTGCGTTCAAGTCCCACCTTGCCCAAATCCACTGATGTCCCACCTTCTCTCTTCTGATATTTTGCAGGGGAAATACTTCATGGTCAGGGATGTATATGGAAAATTAGATGTTTTGAACACTGCCGGCAGCTGCGGCGCTCCCAACTTCCGGCAGGCCAAAGGAGGCTATGCCGTGTTCGGGATGGGGCAGCCCAGCCTCAATGGCTTCAAGCTTGTGCTGCAGAAGCTGCAGAGAGAAGGCCACAAGGTTGGTGGGAGGGTGGGAATTGGGGTGGAAAAAAGCCAGGAGAGCTTTTAGACAGCTTCTCCCCCACTCTTTGCAGGAATGTGTCTTCTTCTGCGTCCGCGAGGAGCCTGTAGTCTTCCTGCGGCTGGAGGGCGACTTCGTGTCCTACACCCCCCGGGGCAAGGAGAACCTCCACGAGAACCTCCAGCGCTTGCAGGGGGGCGTGCGGGCGGAGAGCCTGGAGCTGGCCATCCGCAAGGAGGTGAGCTGGGATGGGAAAGGGTGTACATCCCGCCGGCGCAGAGGTGAGTGGAGGGGTTGTGATGGGGCTTTTTCTGTCTCCTGTAGATCCGTGACTTCGCGCAGCTGAGCGAGAGCGTCTACTACGTGTACAATGACATCGAGCGGCTGCGGGATGAGCCCCACGCCGTGCGGGTGCAGTGTGACGAGGACATCCAGGTCACCGACGAGGTCTATCGCAGACCTGTCTTCCTCCAGCCCTCCTACAGGTCCTTCCCTCCTCCTCCTCCTCCTCCTCCTCAAGTGTGGTTGGGGCTCTTGGCACCCCTTAGCCACGTATCCTCCGTGGTGGTTGGGATGAAGCCCCTCTGTGGTGCCATCCTAACGAGGGCTGTCCCCATCCCGGCAGGTACCACCGGCTGCCCCTGCCCGCTGAGGGAGCCCCTTTGGAGGAGCAGTTCGATGCTTTCATCCGTTTCCTCAGGGTGAGCCAAGGAAAAGCACCTGATCCATGGGGCCTTCTTGGGGTGGGATTTGCTCCTGTGCCGTTTCGGGGACTGCGAGAGCATCTTCTGGTTTTCCTTAACTCTGCCTGTTAGAGGATGCCTGTGCTGGCAGTTCCTACTCTCCTTGCTGTAGGATCCTGCTGGAGAAGCCCATGCTGTCCAGCAGTTCATCCCTACCCCTGGCTGGAGGTGACCATCCCTGGCCACCTCCAGGCGGCTCTTCCCTAAGTGGCTTTGGCAGGAATGATCTGCCTTTGCTGCAAAGGTTTTCCATGTCAGAGCTGCTTTTTTTTTGTTTGTTTGTTTTTACATTCTGGAAGACGAAATCTCAGGGGATTGGGGATGAGTGGTGGGAACATCTCTGGTGGGATGGACAGGTTGGCAGATGGAGAGGGCACTGGGCAGGGGAATGCAGTGGGTGGGCCACCCATTGTCCTGTCCTGCTTCATCCACCCCATCCCCTGAGCAAAAAGGAGATGCCACCCACCCCTCCATGCCTGGGCATGGCCATCACCTCCATCCCAGCCACTGATGGGGCAGAACTGGCTCTCCTGGAAGCTGCTGGGGTCTCCATCCATCCTTGCATTCATCCCTGTGTCCCTCCCTCCTAGGAGAGCCCCAGCCTGCTGCTGCGGGACCCTGGCAGACCCCCGCCTGTGCTGCTCTTCGGCTGTCAGACTGGTGTGGGCAGGACCAACCTGGCCATGGCCATGGGCACCCTGGTCCTCCACCACCACCACCACCGAGGAGCTGCCCAGAAGCCTGAGTAAGCAGAGCAGCCCCCGGGGTGGGACTGGGGGTTTGCCCATTCCCCCCGGGACCGGTTTGATTTCCTCCTTCTCCCACTCTAGCTTCCCCCACCTGCCTAAAACATCTCCTAGGGACAGGCTCCGGGTCATCCAGACCTTCGTGGAGATGGTCCCCAAAGGCCAGCAGATAGTGGAGGAGGTAAGGGGGTGCTGGTGAACCCCCCGGTGGGGTGGCTGGGAGGGAGGGATGGATTTTGCCCCCCGATCCGAGGCTTATGGAGCAATTTCCCGCTTGCTTCTCCTGAGGTGGATGGTGCCATAGCCTCCTGCTCGGAGATGCATGACATGAAGGAAGCCATCTACGAGTACAAGAAGAAGCTGGAAGGGATTGGGGAGGACTATCAGATCCAGGTAATTAGAGGATTACTCGGATGTGACCCATCGGCACCGGGAAATTTATTGAGCTGTTTTTGCGCCGGGATGAGAAGAATGTAAATTCTGGAAACCCAAAGCTTCCTGTGAGCTGGAGATTTCCCAGTGATACGAAACCTGGAAGGTTGTGGAGTGTCTCCTTTTTTTTCCCTCCAGTTGTTTTAAAAGCCATAAA
The DNA here is from genome assembly GCA_013398115.1 of Falcunculus frontatus. Lineage (NCBI taxonomy): Eukaryota > Metazoa > Chordata > Aves > Passeriformes > Falcunculus > Falcunculus frontatus. Next base: position 9,555 of record VZRV01002302.1, on the reverse strand, counting down.
ATAGAGCAGGCTGGGATTGGGGGAAAACAGACTGGTTTGGGCTTTGCTGCTGTTTCTGGTAGATGACCTCGGGGGCAAATAATATCCTATGCCCTGGTTTCATCAGCTCTAAAATTGGAAAATCGATATCAGTCTGGATGGTAAAAGTCCTTGAGAGCTGGGAGGGATCGTTGCAAACATAGTCACCCAAGGTCAGGCTTTTGTAGTTGTAGATTCATGGTTTTTTCCCGTTGTTTTGAAGAGCCATGCTAGAAAGCTGCAGTCTTCCCTGCCCAACCAGGGGGCTCCTCACCAGGTGATGGAGGGAGGTTGGATGCTCAGGTGGAAGTGCTGCCTTGATCCCAGTTTCTTTGGAGATTAATTTTCCCATTTAAATGTTGAACGTGGAGTGGAAGTGCCAGAGCTGGTTGTAAAGGGCAATCTCAAACCAGGTGCCCTGTGGCAAAAAACCCATGGAAATGATTGAGCAATAGGGAAAGAAGGCATTTACTGTCACTTTTTTTGGTGTTTAGTGGCAAATCCAAAATCTTATACTCCACTGTTCCCTTTTAGGGCAGATTTGGGTATGTTTGGTGCTGTTCACGTGCTGGTGGGTTCTCTTATATAGCAGGGGAAGCTTGGGCATGGGACGGGATTTTCCCATTGCCTCGAAGCCTTTCCCTGACTTTTCCCTGCTGGGGAAAGCTGTTCCGTGTCATCCTGGACTCGTGGAAAACAAATGGCTGGGGGACTGCCGTAAATAAGCCTCAAGGAGTGTTTATTTGAAGTCTTTGTGGAGCAAGAGCAGGTTTAAACAGTGGCGAGAGGCCAGGAAAATGTGCTGGGGGCACACGGAGGGTGAGGAGGGGAGAGGGGATAATGCTCAGGCATCAGAAAACCAGCCTGGACTTCTTCGTGTTGGAGTGGTATTGGGTGAGCTTGTTGGTTTTGGGGGGAGGAGGGGCTTTTCTGGGCACAGAGGAATGATGTCTGTGGGTTTCTGCCTGGATCTGGGGGGCAGAAATGGAGATTTAAGCCCTCCAGTGATGGAGGTGCAGGTGAATCCTGGTGTGGGATGCCGAGCAGCCAGACTCCCACAGTATCTGGCTTTCCACAGCTGAAACACAAGTGGATCATTCCTCTTTCTACCCACAGCCTATTTAAGGGGAATGTTAAAAGGTTTGCCTTGGGTGAGAGCACTGGGATGGATTTTATTGCAGGAATCCAAGCGCTTGGGAAGCAGCACCGCTCTGCTGTTGGTGCTGCTGGCAAACCTGGCACGGCTCCATCCCTGCAGGCTTTGTTTTGAGTTTCCAGAGCAAATCCCACTGCCTTTCCTCCTGATAAATGACTGCAGGCTGGATTTCTCTTGTGGAGAGCAAGTAAATATTCATGAGTCAGCCACGTAATTTCAGGGATGAGCAAACCCCACTCCCTGAGCTGACCCCGGACACAGCCCCATCTTACCGGATTTTCCATCCTGCCCTGGGAAGTGGGTTCAAATGGGCTCTCCAGGGATGTTTGTGGATGCCATGCTGGGTGTTCCTTACCTGGTACCAGGTTAATTTGCTGGATAGGATGCTCAGAGGTAGAAACCTCTGCCTCAAGGGGTCTGAATTATGGAAAATCCCAAGGGTTTTAAATTTCCTGCCTGAGAGGGGATAGCTGTGGTGGGGAACACGCCTGGATTGGGGAGGTGATGATAAAGAAGAGGATGAGGAGAGCTTGCTGGAAACATAGGCATCAGGATGCTTATGGACAGGGAAAGGGGAGACACTTGGAAATGAAGGATGTTGCAGGGTGTGTGGCTGGCACGGGGCCCTCTCTCCCCAGGGATGCCACTGCCTGAGCGTTTCATCCAAAGGCCATGGAGATGGCTGGAATGGGGGCAGGACCTTGCATTTTCCAGCCCCATCCTCTTGGGTTTGAATCTCCCATCTGGACAGTGTATCCATGTGACAGCATGGACTGGTTGGAACCGTTCCCAGTGTGTCCTTGTGCTAAAGTGAAGCTTTTGTTTTGAGCTGAAATGTGAGTTTATGCCTTTGAGCATCATTTAAAATGGGAAAGTGGAAATGTTTCATTAAAAAAATAAAACAGTTCATCCAAAGTGTCTGTAGGGCTTTTTCCCAGCCTCCTGGTCTGCTGGGGGCTGCAGGACTGCTCAGCACTGAGCATCACAGATTCTGTCTCCTTTGCTTCCAGGGGAGCAGCACCAAAGAGTATTTCCTCCAGAGGACTCTGCAGAGCCTCGAACGCTATTTCTACTTGATTGCTTTCAACTACTACCTTCACGAGCAGGTGAAAACCGCCAGAACAACCCAAAAAAACCCTTCCTTGCCCTCTCTTTTTTTGGCTCCGTTGTGCAACGGGAGGGCAGGGGTTTCCCGCTTTGAGTTTTCCAAGCAGGTTTTCTCGGTGGGGTCGTGGGCAGGGGGATCAGAGCCCAGGCTGATGGTGCATCCCCCCCGGCCCCCCGCCGGCAGTACCCCCTGGGCTTTGCCCTCAGCTTCAGCAGGTGGATGTGCCGGCACCCGGAGCTGTACCGGCTGCAGGCGGACATGAACTGCTCGGAGCTCACTGTCACCGCTGAGCTCGTCACCAAGGGCACACGAGTGCTGGTGAGTGAGGGGCGCAGAGGTGGGAGCGGCTTCCTCAGGTGCTTGCCCTCACAGAAGCGTAGTGGGGTGGGAGAAGCCAAGGGTTTCCCTGTTGTAGGGCAGGTATCTTGAGGTCTTGGGTCCATGTCCTGCTGGCATCCTCAGCAAGGATGGAACTAGATGGTTTTAAAGTCCCTTCCAACCCGACGCATGTGAGGATAAGTGTGTGGCCAGAGATCCCTGTGCACGTGGATATGTCTGGAGCATCTCGTGGCGTGAGCCTGGGCAGCAGCTCCATGGTTCCTGGGTGGGGTGAAGGAGGTCAGGGCCGTTGGTGCCATGTGCCACAGGAGAACATTTCCCACCTTGGAAACGCAGCCACGGGGCTTTGAGCCCTGGATGCTGCTGTTGGAAAGGTCTGGGGACTTGTCCTGAGCAGGGTCCGTGGGTTGTGGTGCGCTGCAAACCTGAGGGTGGGGAGGGGCATCCCTTGCCTGGACATTGCTCTGTTCCAGGTGGCGGATGAGCGCTTCTGCCCGGATGTGCTGAGCACTGCCAAGGAGATGAGCGTGGCCAACTTCCGAAGGGTGCCCAAAATGCCCATCTATGGGACGGCACAGCCCAGCTCCAAGGTGAGGGACATGATCCCACATCGGGCAGGGACCCCACATCGGGCTCCCCACCCTCCCGTCACCCCTGCCCACCTTTTCCTTAGACCCTGGGCAGCGTCCTGCGATACCTGACGGATGCCAAGAGGAAGCACTCCCGCATTGTCTGGATCAGCCTCCGGGAGGAAGTGGTCCTGGAAGGGAATGAGCAGATCTATACGCTGCGAGAGCCTGGACTCCTCGAGGAGCTGATCCCTGTGCCCACTGCCTCACCCCAGCAGCTGGAGGTGAGCTCTGGGAGATGCTGAATGCAGTGGGGGTTCTCAGGAACCCTCATGGGGGATTTCCACAGGCTTTGATAGTTCCTCACCCCCTGGAGCTGCTGGTTTTGTTTTCCTTTGGGAACAAAGGAGCAAAGCGGAGATCCAGCATGGAAGAATTTATAGTGTGCCTTGAGAGCAAGGGTAAAAGGCATCTGGGGAAAGGGGAGCAGATGTACCCAGCTGGGTTTCCAGGGGAGACAGGCAGTGGAGGAGCTTGGCTGCCAGCAGCAGCATGGCTGTGTGGAGGAGCTGCCCGGCGTGGTGGGAAATGCTGCTCCTGGGGCTCCTGTCAAGCACAGAGGGACCTGGGCAGAACTGGTGGCCAGGACCTGGTGTGGGGTTTGGGGTGTTCGCCTGCATCTAAAAAAATTGATTAAAATCCTGCAAAAATTAGGAGAGGCAGGTGTTACAGTGAGGGTTTCTCCATCCTCTGCAGAAACTGGAGGCTGCCCTGAAGGGGGACCTGCTGAAGTGCCAGAAGTGGCTGGAGGTGTACCTGGAGGCAGAGAAGCAGATGAAGATGTTCAAGAGCTGCCTGACCACGCAGGAGATATTCAGCCAGCAGAAGAGTTCCTGCCAGGGACTCACCTACCGCCGCATCCCCATCCCCGACTTCTGTGCTCCCAAGGAGCAGGTACCCTAGGGATGGGATGGTGCTGCTGCCTCTGTCCCAGTTCCAGTGGGGGGAATGTCACTTGCTCAGTGCTGTTGGGGTGCTTGCCAGGGCAGGGGGGATCCCCGGGAGATGCTGTGTGCCTTCAGGTGGGCAAGAATGGATCTGGCAGCAAGGAAACGGGGATTTCAACCTGGAGGCTGTAGGACAAAGGGGACCCCAAGGTGAAAAAGTCCTGCATCCCTAAAAACCCACTGGCTTCATCCCGGCAGGACTTTGACCGGCTGCTGGAGGCCATGAAGAGCGCCCTGGCCGAGGACTCGCGGGCAGCCTTCGTGTTCAACTGCTCCAGTGGCCGTGGCAGGACCACCACGGCCATGGTCATCGCTGTCCTCACCCTCTGGCACTTCAATGTGAGAATGGGGGGCTGCAGCAACCCCTGCTGAGGTTCCTGGGGAAGCTCTGGAGAGCTCCCAGCAGCCGTGTCACAGCCAGGGGGTTGAAGGGAGTGTGGGCAGGGCCAGGGTGGGCTGTGGGGGTGGGCATCTCCATGGCGACATCTTGCTGTGCCTAACTCCTAGTGAGCTCCAGAAGTCTGGGTGAATCCCTGGTGAGCCCTTACCCTCTTCCTGAGAGCTTCCACCCCAGGATGAAGGGTTAAGGGCATGGGAGATCATGGAATCGTGGAATGGTTTGGGTTGGAAGGGATATGAAAGCTCATCTTGTTCCACCCCTTTGCCATGGGCAGGGACACCTTCCGCTACTCCAGGTTACTCCAGGCCCCGTCCAGCCTGGCCTTGGACACTTCCAGGGATCCAGGGGCAGCCACAGCTTCTCTGGGCACCCAGTGTCAGGGCCTGGAACAGTCCTCTGGCTGTCCAGACATGGAGCTCCCTCCTCGGGCAGGGATAAAATTTTTGTGTTCTCTGCCTGGCAGAGGCAAGGTGGGGGATGCTGGGGGTCCTGGTGGGCCAGGCAGAGGCTCTGCATTTTTGTGCAGCCCATAATGACCCAGTCCCCTCTGGCCACCCCAGGGCATCCCTGAGATGAGTGAGGAGGAAATTGTGAGTGTGCCCGATGCCAAGTACACCAAGGGGGAGTTTGAGGTGAGTCCTGGGGCTGGCTCTGTTTTAGGGCTCTCCCTCTGCTACCTTAAGCCACAGCTGCTTGTCTGGAGGAGCTGGATCCTCTCCCGGGCAGTGGGACAAGACAGGGAGGCTCCTGGTGAAGCTCTACTGTTTCTGCCCGTGCTCCAGGTGGTGATGAAGGTGGTCCAGCTCCTGCCTGATGGTCACCAAATGAAGAAGGAGGTGGACATGGCCCTGGACACGGTCAGTGAGACCATGACCCCCATGCACTACCACCTCCGGGAAATCATCATCTGCACCTACCGGCAGGTGAGCCCCCCTCTTCCCATTGGCACCAGGCAATTCCAGAGGGTGCAGCTGGGCTCTGGGACCAGCCCTGCCAAAGCTGGGTGGTTTCTCGGGCCGAAGCTGTCTGGTGTGTCACCAGAGAGGTGTCAAGGCTCTTGTGGCCATGGTCACCCAGGGCTGCCTTGGATCCTGTGCTGTCCCGCATCCTTCCTGTCCCTTTCCGTCCCGCGTCCCACCCATCACACCCAGAATCCTCCCCGTCTGGCACCAGCCTGCATCCCACATCCCATCCAGCACTTCTCTCATCCAGCGTCCCGCCCATCCCGTGAGGCGCAGCCGGCAGAGGGCAGGACTGGTCTGTCCCACTCCGCTTCCAGCCCCAAAGGCTCCTCTGGCTCCTCTGAGTTTGGGAAGGAGACTCGGCTTTGGGACGGGGAGCCGTCCTTGGGAACGGACTCAGCCTGTGGAGCCTGTGGTCCACAGCCCTGTTTTACTTGGGAGACCCCGTGGAGCTGATGAAGAAGCAAAAAGGGTTATTTTCATCAGATATGGGATTTTTTAAATCTGTGCAACCATATCATGGGGCCTTGGAAGGGCTGAGCGCAGGGCCTGGTATTATTCCTGGGATGGTTTGTGCCACATCCCGCCAGCAATTCCTCCCTTCAGCTCTCGCTCCGGCCGCCATTGATCCGTGTTTTCAATTAACGGCCGCGAACGAGCAATGGAGAGAAGAAAAACCAAAATGTTCAATCACCCAGGAACATCTGCAGCTTTCTGGGGATTTGCCTCCTGGTTCCTGGGATCCTCTGCATTTTTTGGGGAGCTGGGAGAGAAAACCTTTAGAGACCTGACTATTTGCAGATGTTAATGTTAGCGATTATTAATTACTAATTAATTTATACTCATATTTATTTTTATTAATTTATTTTTATTCAGGATAGGTACTTTAATTTAATTTTGGCTTTCCCCCCTTTATTATGGGGATGTGGCCATGTGGGGAGTTTCACCTACTTGACTGTCAGGACCAGCACAGGGGTGTTCCTGGGCTGTATCCTATTTCCAAGCTGGTGTCCTGGTAGGAAGGCAAGATAAGGAGGGATTCATCCACTCCCTCTGCCTCTTGTTGCTGGAGCTTGCACTTCCCTCTTGGCTGCTCCGTCCATCCCGTTGGATTTGGCTTGGCCCTGAGCAAATGCTTTAATTTTAATTTATTTTTGTTTTTTCCTCGGTGATGGGCAGCTTGGAGACGAGAATTATGGGAATTGTTGGGGTTTCGGGAGCCTGCTGAGAGATGCTTTTCAGGGTTAGGGCAAGCAGAAGGGAAGGAAAAGGTGTTCTGGGGCTGGTTTTGGTTTGTTCTGACCTCTTCCCACCCCTAACTGGGAGGAAAAAATAGGAAAATGTAGGAAAGTATAAATAATGGGATAAAAGATAAATGATAGAATAATAAGATGGTAAATAATAGGATAATAGAAGAAAAATAAATAGGATAATAGAATAAAATGAGAAGTAATAGGGTAATAGAAGAAAATTGGATAATAGAAGAAAATTAAATAGGATAATATAATAAAATTACAAGTAATAGCAGAAAAATAAATAGGATAATAGAATAAAATGATAAATAATAGGATAATAGGATAAAAAATAAATAGGATAATGTAACAACATGGTAAATAATAGGATAATAGAATGAAAAATAAATAAGGTAATACAGTAGCAGGATAAGTAACAGGATAATAAGATCTGCTCTCTACAAATACTGGCACACACAGGTGGAGGAGACAACTTTTCCAGAGGGCAGAACTGTAGTGAGGAATTACTGCTTTTTGGGATGGTCTGTGGGATCAGGGCTCTGATTTATTAGTTTTATTAATTCCTAGAAAGGGCAGCATGCAGGGCTTGTCTGTTCTTAAAATAACAGCAATAATAATACTAATAAAAATTATTATATAATTATATACAATATATAATGAAGCAATAAATATAAATAATGAATGCATGAACATTATATAAAACATAATAAAAGCGATATCTATAATTTATATACATAAAATAGTACTGGGAGATGTGATGGCCACCAGCCTCAGAGCTTCTCTTCCTCTGGAAATGGAGGCTGAATCCAGGTGGGAATGCCTTCCAGGGAGATGTTTTGACCTGGGGAAGTGCTTTGCAGTCCAGGAACTTATGGTTTGGGGTACAGTTTGCACTTGGGTGTCTGCTCCTGGCTCCTGGGCATACCCCTTGCCTTTAGCCATCCCTCACCTATTTTTGAGCTCTGAGAACATTGTGACCCGCTGGAAACCACAAGGGAATGAGAGCTTGGAGTGCCAAGCCCCGGCAGGAGCGGGCTGGACGGATGCACTTATTTTTGGCCCCAAAGTGTTCCTCCCTCTTGCCATGCCCTTCCCACAGCTTTTCCCTTGCACCAGAGATCCTGGTGCATCCTTCACCACCTAACTGCGGGATGCAGAGCAGGACCGTGGGCGAGGGTGGGATGCAGGAGCTCCCCTGGGATGCTCTCCCGGCACAGGTGCCACGGGTGCCTCAGCCAGGCTGTTCATTCCAGGGAAAGTCGGGCAAGGATGAGAGGGAGACGCGGATGCTGCAGCTGAGGAGCCTGCAGTACCTGGAGCGCTACATCTTCCTCATCCTCTTCAATGCCTACCTGCACCTGGAGAAGAAGGAATCCTGGCAGAGGCCCTTCAGCCTCTGGATGCGTGAGGTGAGGCTTTCCCTGGCTGCCACCTGACTCTGCCTCATGTTTACATGGAAATACAGGAATTTACTGGGAAGCAGACACCCATCCTTAACTTACATGCGATTTCTGGGGTTGTTGGGGCGTCGTCTGTGGTCCCTTTGCTCCCTGGGTTGGTGGCTCTCATGGAAAGCCACTGGAGATGGATGGCATCCCAGCACATGGGTGGGGAGCTCTTCCACCCCAAACCTGCTCTTTTCCCCTGGTTTGAGTTTCCCAGGGGTTTCGTTGTGATTGCACCATCTGGGGCTGGGGGGCCACCAGCCAACCCTGCCTGGCCAGGACAGGTGGCACAGGACATGGGATGTCTGGGGTGATGGGGATGGTGGCACTGGATATCTGAGGGAATTGGGAACCAGCTGGAAAAATGGAATGGGGGGCAAGGGAGAGATCCTAAATTATCCTTATGGAATGGGGGAGAGGTGGGTAAGAGACCCTAAATTATCCATATTTCCCTCTCGGGGGGATATAGGTGCTGGATTTATTTGGAATACATTGATTTGAATGGAAATGTTGGAGGGGCTGTAAATTTCCCTGGAAAAAGGACTTTGGAGGTGGAACAAATGGTGTGGGGGGGCAGAGGGGTGTGTGTGCTGGTGCCTGGAGGGTTATTCTGCATGAGAGGAGAGTCAGAGGGGAGAAGGGGAAGCTGGGGACATGGCAATTTCAATAATGCTACTATTATTGTAATATTTTAAATAATTTTATTTATTTAAATTTTATTACTGTGTGACTGTATTTTATTATTTAAAATCTTAATTTTTGTTATTTTATTGTATTATTTCTGTTGATGTTGACTCTATGATTTCGTTTTTATTTATTGTATCATTTTCATCTTTTACCTCTATTACGATGCAGTTTTTCTCCCCCCCTTCCCTGGTTTGCCCGGCGCTATTGTGGGAAAAACCCTCATCCCTTCCCTTGCCTCCGCCGGCGCCGCTAATTCGTATTGGCATCTTTGATCCGCCGGGCGGGAGATGAAAGGGCGGAGCCGGAG
>VZRV01002300.1:263899-378490 GCA_013398115.1 Falcunculus frontatus | reverse complement strand
TCTCCATCTCTATCTCTATCTCTGTATTTATCTAGANATATATATATCTATATATCTATATATCTATATCTATATCTATATCTATATCTATCTATCTATATATATCTACCAATTAAATAGAAGAAGTGCTTATGGTAGGTTGATTTTATTTATTGTATAGACAAACTTGCCAAACACATGTTGGACACTGGGATTGACAAAAATGACAGAAATGATAGCAGTGACAAAAGCAGGGGTGTATTAAATTTCCTAATGGCCTAAATGATAGTGGTACCCATATGGCCCAGCAGAATGAGAATCTAAGTATTTGTGGTCTGCATAATTTTGCGTATAAAAAGACTCAGTTTTGGTCCATCATGGTTCAGCCAACAAACATCTTTTTTTCTTTCCTCCATGTAGCTTAGTTCTCATGCACACTTACATCACTCAGACTTTACAAGTATGGACAGACAGAAGCATGTAGATTTCATAAGTATCAATAAATTCTGAGCTTATTGGTATAACTGTGTGATATGGCTGTAGTTGCAAGACAGGAACCAGATTTTCTCCGGTCACTTAGTGCAGATGACAATTTTCCATAATCCAAGTGTTGTTTCTGGCACTTACCATCTCCTAGGGAAATCCTTGTGAACTATACTGTAGGGAAAAAAACAAAAACGAACCAGAAGCCTAAAGAAAATAATGATTTTGAAGGGAAAAAATACTTCCTCTCTATTCTGCTAATGAAAACTTTACATGATTTTTTTTTTTTCAAAATTTATGACTATTTTTGGAGGGAGAAATTGATCTTTCTCAAAAAATTAGGAGATGTATGTTGAGATTTGTGCACGTAGGGGCTCTTCTGTGCAATTATCTAATTTTTGTTCTGAGAATGTTACACAAAGTCAGCCAGTCACTAATCCAGCAAAGGGCCCACTGCCAAAGCAAATTCCAGCTTTTAACATGCAATCAGTTCTGTGGCTCAAACAGGGCAGTAACTTATGCCTAGGCTTGTTTTCCATGCACATTTGTCTATATGGCTGTAAGAGCAGTCTTTGAACAAGGGCTGTTTTGCAGTCAATGGAGAATCTGACCCAAACATTCTAATAATATTGGAAATATTTGTTGCATGGGATGCTTGGGTTTGCATCTGGGTTTTTATTAATGTGACCTGAGTGAAAGCCTCTTGTATGGTTGTGTTATTTGACTGTCAGGTGAGTGTCCACCTGAAATGTAGGTGGGAGCCTTGTTTGGGATGGCAGGGACCACTGACCAGCACTGCTGGGGAAGCTTCCAGCAGCCCCACTGCTGCAGCCCCCTTGCTGGAGGGGCTCAGGGCATCTGCCAGGTTCAACCTTGCTCACACAAAATACTTGTGAGTATTCCAGCTTTATTCCTCTTCATTATTCACTGTTAAATAAATAGTCTTCCCAAATTAAAAAAAAAAAGGAAATTTTGCAGAAATTTAAAATTCAGATTTTCCTTTTGAATATGTATCTGTACAATTATGTTGTACAGCTATTAAAACCAAGGTGATCAATAAATAATGTTTCTGGCTTCTAAATGTTTAGTGGGGCAGAAAAAGATTGGGAAGCCAGTAGTTGTTCAGTGAACAAAGGAGTCAAACTATTTAATTTAACTAAATGAATGAACACCGATAATGGAATTTTCCTGTCATCTATTAATTTTACTAGAGAGACCTCTAAAAATGATTGTAACAGTTTTGTCCCTTCCATGCCATCTAAGGGTCAGACTGTGAATGTCATATACTGAGAAGCAGTTGCTGATATAAGCAATGAGACTGACATTTAATTGGTGTAACTTCACTGGCATTATTTTCATGACTACCGAAGGATCAGTCAAAAATTTTAGCTTGCTGCATTACATCCTTTTTATTTCAATTTTCAGATGCTTTCACAAGTGAGCAATCTAACAGTGAGCCTCAAAAGCAGAGTGTTGCTGACTACCCATTAGTAGTCAGTCAATACGAGAGCTTTTGTGGAGCTCTAACTTATGGGAAGAACTGCTGTTCAGCCTAATTATTACAGATTATTAGAATAATTTTTTTAATTGAGTAGCCTAATTAAAGTAGCCCCCTCCCCCCCAGCAGTTAGAAAGACTATATCTATTATCTTGTGTTCTTTTTCCACTGCCCCTGTGCAGGATTGCAGAGGAGGAGGAGGAGGAGGAGGAGAAGGACTGTTCAAAGTGATCACTGCACTTGTATTGGTTGCCTGCTTCGAGGCATATTCTGAAAATACCATGTTTTGACAGATTTTTTTAAAGCATTTTGCCCCCTGTTTTGGGAGATGATGGATGTGCCATACAGATGACCTTAACACACAGCCGCACGCTAATATTCAGAACCGTGCTTTTGTTTGTCTGCAACAATGGCTGTCATTAAGAAAGCTGAGTTTGCCAATATGCCCCCCTGTTCCAGCGCCGGACCCTTCCTGATTGGGCACCGGGAAGCATCATGTGCCTTTGACTGAAATGACATGGAAGATGTATGGTCTGAGTGCTGTCCTCAGCACCACCGCTGTGATGCGAAGAAAACCACGCTGACCCAAACAGACCTGTGCTCAAACAATGTCACACCAAACGAAGACAACATATTGGGAAGAAAAATGCTTGTAAACTGTGTGTGCTGGAAGATGTATTGGCCAGGCGGCCATAGGGCAATCTTTGAACTATTGAAATCTTTAGAAATATTGTTTAGTTCTTGAAGAATACTTACAAACCTAATTAATCAAGCATAGATGGTTATTTTCACTCTTTACATACTGCTTCATTTTGGGACAAGAATAGGGCTGTCACATTTATTTTGCTGACCACTTCCCAGGTGCTTGCTGGCAAAACCAGGGTTTGAACATACATTTCCACTGCAGTCCTCAAATAACAGACTTAAGAGAGCTCCTGATCTTCTCCTAACCCTTAAAATGCTTCAAAACTTCTGGAGTGTTTCCATTTCTCTGTTTGTGCATGTCTTGGGCTATGACATTTAATTTTCTTTTTGGTCTGACATCATGAGAACCATATTTTAAACCTGACTGAAATCAGTGAGTGATGGAGCAGCTAATGGCATAATTTTAATGTCAAATCAATCGTATGTGTTCCTCTCAAGAGATGTGTGGATAAGAAGTTCTGTATAAGACCTGTTATTACTGTTTTTTCTTAAAGCTTCTACTACAGTCTTGTGGAAGCTCTTGGGAAATGCTCTAAACTACGAATTTCTCTTGAAAGGCATGTAAGCTGAGGACTTCAATCTCTGACCAAAACTCTGATTCTTTGGATCCACCATCTTACTGATTTCTAAATTCTGGTATCTCTACATTTAGATTATTGTTTTTATAATAAATGTTTACTGGTTTCATTTTTTTTTTACATATACCATGTTGCCAAAGCCACCTAGAGTACTTAAAATAAATAAAATCTCTTTTAAAATTATTTTTTAAAGTTATCATTATCTTCAGTAAGGCTAGAAACTAATTTTTACAGTCAGTAAACAATTTATGAAAATATTAAAAACTTTAAAATTTACCTTTAGCTAAATTATGCAGCAAGAACCATAAAATATTGCCTCTTCTTGTAATTAAAATCACTGAAACAGCATTTTAAGAGTTTAATTCCAATTATTTAAACACATTTAATACAAATTATTATTTTATACATATTTTAATGTAATATGTAGTAGTCTATTTTGTTGTATTGTAATATAATGTAATAGCATATTATATCACACCCAAGATGGAGTGATTCCTGGGGTTGTCCTGTGCCAGCAGGTGGACTTCAGCTGTCCTTGTGAGTTTCTTCCAACTCAGGATAATTTTATGATTCTATAATTCTAAGATTGTAATTTAATACAAATTACTATTCTTACACGCATTGTAACACAATAATCACGGTAATATGTTCAGGTGGTCTGCTCAAATAAGCTATCATTCACAATAAAAGATATTTTAAATCTAACCTTGGCCTTGACTTTAAATGAAGTCAGGGTTAAAAGCATGTGTTCGAACTGCCTTCGGAGGCAATACTTTCCTAATTAAAAGATTACTTACCACAGGAATGGGAATCCTTAAGCATATTCTTCATTATATATGAAGGCAATGCAGTGAGATATGCCCAGGAAATATGGAACTGTTGAACTCACTCAGGAACTTTTCTGCAATTCTAAGTGCTTATAGTGATTAATCTAAATTGCATGTTTGCTATGCCCTTTTTCTGCCATGCCCTGTTTGTAGCCTACCCCCTTAGTAATATAATGTATGTATGTTTAACATAATAAACTGTCCATACAAAAGCCTGTCCCTCCCAGTCAGGCTTGAGGTGGTGTGGGAAAATATTCAGCCGTTGCTTGTCAAGGTCTAGTGCACAGGAGACAGCAGTGTTCTCTGCTAGAAATCCTCACATTTTCAGAAATGAGTTGAAGTAAGCCACACAAACCCCTTGTTTTGATCAGGCTTGAAACATTGAACTCCTCCAAAATTAAAAGCAAATAGAAAAAGAGACAGACTGGGTGGGGAGTTAAACTGTTGGCAGCAAATGGTCTAAATGAGGAGAAGGCAAATTAAATGAAGAACATATGTAATCCATGATTCTGATCTTCAGGGTTTCTGCATACAACCTGATTATTAAGTAAGCATAGCTGTGTGGATATATGGGCTAATCCTAAACATTCTGAGCTGCTGGATTGAAGCAGGAAGCATTTCTGTCTCCCATCACCTCTTGGCATTTAGAAGTTCAGGATCTTTATAAATACTGCAAAGGCAGTGTTTTCACATAAAAGCAAAGATAGGTGGTGGGTTACTAACTTTAGCTTGGTGGTTGTTGCTCTGCTGTATAACGTTTGGGTCTTTTTCTCCATCTGTTTCAGTCTGTTTTAGAGGAGATGACAAACGGGTTGTGGCATTTCCAAGTCACCCCAGTCCAGGGGGTTTCCCTACCAGGTTGAGGAATAGGAAGGACCCAAATCTCCTTATACCCTGTGGCCCAACACAGGCACTGGATGAAAATTCTGCTGCATTTGGTGCAGTAGCAAAGCTTCAGGAGGCTGTGGCTTGGTGAGAGCAGAGGTGAGCAGCTCCCGGGGCTGCAGCAGGGCATTGCCCAGGTTAATCAGCTGTGAGAGAGCATCTGCTGGGCCAGGGACATATTGGTTCTGTGTTAGCTCCCTCCTCCTTCCCTGCATGGACTCATTTGCTCTTTCAATCTCATCTTCAGCAGCACCAAACCAAGCCTGTTTGAGATTTCTTTATATCAGCTAATATTCTGTAGCATATTTCAGAAACCAGTAACCCCATTCAGCACATTTTAAATGCAAATTAAAGACCTGTCTTTAGAGTGCATTTTCCAAAACACGGAGCTGCTCTCCTTTTCCTCCAACGTTAATTTCAATACTGATTACACTGGAAAATGAAAATTTCTCTCATAAGGAAGCTTATATTGAGGTTAGTGCAAAAGAGGAAACGGGCTGTAACCCTCAACAGTTTAACTGTGAGATGTTACTCTGGCTGTTCAATGGCATAAGATGTTCAGGTCCCAGTGATTTTATGAGTCAAATGAGGTTTTGGTCACCATCTCAGTGTATTCACCTTCAGGTAAGGATGGAGGTGACTTTCTGGCCCCACTATAGTGGGAAAATGGTCTTCCTTTGTGTCAGGTGGTCTACAAGCACCATTTCATCACCCTCTACTACTCACAGACCTTCTGCCTGCACCAGCTGCATAGGTTTTAGGTATTTCTGTATCCCTGCAGTGAGAATAATAAGTCTTTGTTTCTCTGTGTATGTCTATATGTCATAGTTGCTGAGCTAAATCCTCAGTTATGTTTATTTTCCCATAAATTTGCTTAGCTTTTTCCACATTTGCCAGTGTCCTCTCAGACACGGGTGAGGAAGGGGGCAGGAGCAGCATCCAAACCTGCCAACCTCAGCATCATACAGTCTGTGTGTTTGGGTGGCCGAGGGTGGTGGCACTGCTGGCAGCCCCAGAAATCCCAGTTTCCATGGCACTGAAGACATTCTCCAGCCTTTTTCATATTCCACAAAAAAAAAAAAAAAAAAAGCTCAGGGCAAACACCTTCTTTTGCAGAAATTTGGCATGACCATCTCCTTCGCTGCTTGCCTGTTCTTCCACCCATCTTCCCACAAAGAGGTTAATAAATGTTTACTTTTTTTCTTGTTTCCATATGGTTTGTTCACAGGCTTTTGCTTGTGTGTGTATGAATGCTCACTTGCATTGACTGCTGTGAGGGAATTGTTCTACTAATGCTGGCCATCTTCAAATCAATGCCTGCACATAACAACAGAAAGTGCCTCAGATGTAGTGGTTTCCACAGGACTATTGTTAGGCCTTTGTTAAGCATTTTTGAACCTAATAAATAATGTCAAAAGTCTCTATCCTAGCCAAAAATGTTCCCTTTGAAACAGTTCTAATAGTATTTTTGTTCTGCAATGTCTCCCAGTGTTGTGAAGAATTTGTGCCTCACAATAGGAATCTGGTATATCGCGTGCCGCTTTGCTTTTTTTTTTTTAAATTTAATTTAAGATGTGAACCCTTCTTTCCTGGGCAGGCATTCCTAATTCTTTACATAAATGTTGCTTTTTCTTGAATAACCGTACCACTTGGAACTTCAGTGCTGTGAATGCTACTAAATTTCATGAACTATGGGAAGAACAAATCTTAATAATGATGGAATGAAGGGGAGGCAAGCAAATCACTGAACTTAATTATAGGCTATTTCAGTGAACCTCCTTTGTATTTTGTTGCATAACTCATAACTAAATTATGTCTAAAGTAAGGTTTTAACAATTGATTTATGCACTGAAAAGCAATGATAACAATGGTCAAAGATGATCACAGTAGTCCCCTCTGGCCGTAATATCTATTAATCTAGACCATAATGACTATTTATTCTGGAAAAAACCCTAATTGGGGACTGTCTGTGATTCATCATGCCTTATATAGCACATATTAACAATATGTTTCATCTGTCCTTAATATGAAGTATAATTTGTGGATAATATTCCCATTTCAGTGGTGCAGTAGTGTGTATCAAATCAAGCTAGGAGAAACATATTTGCTAGACATATTTTATACTTGTGAATTTTACTTTGCTTATTTTAATTGGACTCTGGGGAAAAATTTCAGAACCCAGATTTCTCTGCATTCATTTTCTCTGTGGCACCAAAGCTGTTGGGTGCTATCTGTGTTTAAATAACTATTTATACTGTGGGGTTTTATTTAGTTATCTCATTTCAGCTTGGAGATAAGAGACACATTGTAGCTTGTTTTTTCACTATGGTAGGAATAAATGTTAGATCTACATTTGGAACTGCTTATTTGTGGTATTACATGGAGGGTCTAAACCAAAGTTTACTACTACAATCATAGTAGAGAATGAGAAACTCACTTGGGCCTTTAAATCAAGCTTCTAATACTCCCAGTGGCAGTTCAGTGGACTTAGATCTGTGTTCATTTCTTTAGAGATGACATTAACAGCACAGCTACCTTGGACTTCCAGAGGGCAGACTGTGGCCTGTTTAGGAGCATCTTTGGCAGAGTCCATTGGGAGGCAGCCCTGAAGAGCAAAGGCGTCCAGGAAGGATGGACATTCTCCAAGAAGGAGAACTTACAGGTATAGGAGCAGTCTGTCCCCACATGCTGGAAGACAAGCAGGTGAGGAAGAAGGTTTAGTGACAAAGGATAAGGAAACTGGAGGTACTTAGTGCTTTCTTTGCCTCAGTTTTAATAGTAAGATGAGTTGTACTCTAGATACCAAGCCCCCTAAACTGAAAGACAGAGACAGGGAGAAGAACGAAACCTGCATAATCCATCACCAGTCAGCCAGAGGAGGTGATTGTCCTGCTCTGCTCGCAGTGGTGTGGTCCCACCTTGAGCTCTATGTGCAGTTTTGGGCACCACGATATAAAAAAGGCATTAAACTACTGGAGAGTGTCCAAAGGAGGGCCATGAGGACAGTGAAGGGTCTGGAGGGGAGGCTGTATGAGGAGTGGCTGAGGACATTTGGTCTGTTCAACCTGGAGAAGAGGAGACTGAGGGGAGGCCTCATTGTGGCCTACAACGTCCTCATGAAGGGAAGAGGAGGGGCAGGTCACTCTTGGGACCAGTGACAGGTCTCAAGGAGACAGCCTGAAGTCGTGTCAGGGGAGAGGTTTAGTTTGGATATCAGGAAAAGTTTCTTTACCCAGAGAGTGGTTGGGCACTGGAATAGGCTCCCCAGAGAAGTGGTCACAGCACCAAACCTCACAGAGTTCAAGAAGATTTTGGACAACACTCTCAGGCACATGGTGTGACTCTTGGGGCGTCCTGTGCAGGGCCAGGAGTTGGACTCAGTGATTGTGGCTCCCTTCCAATTCAGCATAGTCTATGATTCTGGGAAGGGGAAAAGGTCAGTGACCTGCTAAACCACTTAGACACACACAAGCCTATAGGGCCAGATGGACTCCACCCTGGACTATTACTCACAGAAGAGATCGCCAAGCTCCTTTCCATCATTTCCCATCAGTCCTCACTAACTGGGGAGGTCCCAGGCGACTGGAGGTTAGCTGATGTGATGCCAATCTACCAGAAAAGCTGGAAGGAAGATCTGGGGAACTACAGTCCTGTCAGCCTGAGCTCAGTGCCAGGGAATATCCTGGAGCACATCATTTTGAGTGCCATTAAACAGCACGTACAGGACAACCAGAGGGTCAGGCCAGCCAGCATGGGTTTGTGAAAGGCAGGTCCTGCTTCACCAACCTCATCTCGTTCTATGACAGGTGACCTGCTTAGGGGATAGGGAAAGGCTGTGGATGTTGTCGGCCTGGACTTTAGTTCAGCTTGACACTGTTTCCTACTGCATTATCCTGAAGAAACCGGGTGCTCATGGCTTGGATGAGTGTATTGTTTAATGTGCAGAAAACTGTCTGTACGGCTCGGCCCAGAGAGAGGTGGTGACCCGAGTTACATCCAGCTGGTGGCTGGTGAGTAGTGGTGTTCCCAAGGGCTCAGGACTAGGGCCAGCTCTGTTTAATGTCTTTATCAATGATCTGGATGAGGGGACCCATAGTCAGTCTGCAGGTGACACCGTGTTGGGTGGGAGTGTTGATCTGCTGTGTCTCTCCTTTCCCATGCAGAAGCAGGAGCTGTGGCCTGCTGAGGTCTCTGCTCTCAAGAGGAAGAAGACATTTAACCATAATTCACCTGGAGGCACAGAGGATGGGTGAGTATGAGCTTGATTTAATGTAATCAGCTTCAGAAATGTGCTGTAAAATGGGTCCTGGTAAGTGTTTGGGCAGGTAGCCCATGGTGAAGCTGTGTTTCCTTGGTACTTGAGGTGGCTATCCTGACTCAAACATGTGGGTCTCTGTGCACAGTCATTAATCCCCAAGGTACCTTAAGCCTCTGCTACCTCCTTGCTCAGTTACATGGCTAACAGCTATTCTTTTCCACGTTCATATTTATTTACTGCCAGTGTGAGTGCACTGCTCACCAGCAGAGCCCCAAGGAGGTGCTGCTGGTGCTGCCGGGGCTCCAGTGGTGTGAGGCTGGCTGGTCCCAAGCTGGCCAGGCAGGTGGCCAGAGCTCTCCTCTGGCAGCAGAACAGGAGCTACGTGAAACTCAGCCAGGAGCTTGGCTGGTGTTCTGCATCTGCTCTTGGCTGTGTGCTTTTCATGCCCCTGCTGCCGGGGCTCGGCTGGCAGGACTTCAATGTGTGCACCTGGCCCTGCTGCCTTTTGGACCTAGATTTGGTGGGACTTATTTGGAAAGACAAGGAGGAGCCTGTGTGTGATTCCTTGCTCTCTTCGGTAGACAGAGACAAAAAAATCCCAAAAAGTCCTGAAATATTAATTTATCTAATCAAATTTATGGTGACACATGAAAGGAGAACAAAGTTATATTTGTTGTTCTAGTGACAGAATCGAATTGCATTGTGCCAGTCAGGTATACACTCTTGAGATCAGATGAAACAGGCTTTTTTAGTGAGGAAAACCCCTAATATCTTATGAAAACACTGAAAAAACTATTTAAAGGGGACTTTTTTTTTATTTGTCATCTTCAGAAGTGTATCTGACATGCTCTGGTTGGCTAAATGATTCATTGCAATTACATTATCAAGTGGACTTAGCACTTTTACTCTTTAGTCATTAATTAAAAGACTTTGGATTTTTGAATATATTTACTACGGGCAAAAATTTTGTTTCAGAAAACTTACACCTGTGTTTTTTGTGGACTGTTCCTTCTGATCCACAGCTAGTCATTATCCATGGATTATGATTGCTTTTCTAAAGTCACTCATGATTTTCTCCTTCCTCTGATGTAAGGATTGGTCTTTCTGTAAATAAAGGTAATGATCTGTGATTAAAGCTTGCTCTTGGTCACGTGTTCATACATGAATACAGGAGAATGGTCAGTATTGCAGGATATGTCTGCCTTAACACTGTACAGACACACATGATAAACACATGATTGTAGCCAAGAAAAAAAGACAAATTTGCTGCTTTTCAGCTGCCTTTCACAGAGACACACCAGCAGAAAAATTGACCCAGCATTTTCGCGTTATCTACAGAGTGCTATCAATCACAGGGAAACATAAATCCTAATTATATTCTAATTAGAAAAAAGCATAACAAACTCAAACCCACATTTGTCATGAAAAGTCTTTGTACTTGATACTGAATTTTGAGTTTATTCAATTTATGGTGCTATTAGTGATGTCTATCCACATTCATCATCACAAATTTTTTTCATTTGCACCACTTAGCCAAGCTAATATTAAAGCTGATTTTTCTTTTGCCAGGTGTCAATGTTAGGATAAAGCATTTTGGAAAATTTCAGCAGGTATTATTTGCCAATGTCCTCCAACAGAAATAGATATAGGCAGGATGTTGTTTTTTCTCTACAGTGAGAAAAATGTGCATGATCATGATAATAAGTAGAAAAAGGGAAAAAAATTGTGTCTATGTTTATAGTTGGAATCTTATACGGAATGTGAGTTTAGTTTCAGTCTTAGATCATGCAAGTAGGATTTTCCCATGTGTACTGTAGCTCTTGACTGTGGTTAAGAGTTTATCATTTCATTCTCCTGAGCTGTCACTGACTCTAAGCACACAGAGGTTTCACATATCCCGAGAGGACAACTGTGTGTGTGGCACCCCCATTTCATGATCTCAAACATTGCTTTCCTTTTCTTTTGCCTCAGGTGCAGCAGCCTGCTCTCATCCCCAACATCAAAACCCACCAAGGGGACAATGATTCCCTTATTCTCTGGCACATGGTCTCCTGTGACTCATGAGCTGTGAAGGGGAAGATGTCACTTGAAGGAATTGCAGTGAGTGGGGAACACAGTGGTGTGGAGGATAGTGGAAGAATATGAGAGGAAATGCAGGATGGAGGAGGAAAACCAGAATAATGCCATGACCAATGTTGCCCCACACTGCTGGAAGGGGAAATTTTGTACTTTGACCTCTGTCAGGCACTTTTTGTGAAGCTGGTTTAGCCATATATGTCTAATTTGCACAGCAGGTGCAATTTATTGTGTAACGATCATTTTTATCACTGTTTTGAGTGGTCTAGTTTGAGACAGCTTTTGCAGCGCGTCTAAAAATCTTGAAAATAGTTAATTTTGAAAGAGGCACTGATAACACTACTGTGACTCCCATTACATTTTAGTACTGGGTAATCACTTCCATAAGGTTATAAAAGGCTCCTGAAAAAACAAGTTTGAGATTCAGAGGCAAAGGGTTTGAAGTACCAAGGATAAGTCTATGGGGCTTCCAACTCAGCTTATACTCGTAGACAGGTTTGGTGCTGGTTGAACACTGAGACATCAATATTTTTGATTATTTAATTTTTTTCTCTTGGAAGCCATTGCATGGACATGAAGTATAGAAAACAAGCAGATTAAAAAAAGGATTTCATCATATCTCTGAAAACTGACCAGGGCTAGTTACAAGACAAGTTTCCAGTGTTATCTGAGATGAAATTCTTTGTCAAAAAACCAATTGAAATAAATTTTATACCAACAAATAACTTTGTAAACTCTTGAAAATATTGTGCTTTGATTAGCATTTTAGGAATCACTGTCTTTACAAGGGAAAAAACATTATAGAACTTATAGATGACTGAAGTTGCTTTTATAATGGGAGGGACAATAATGGTTACTAGTGTTATGTCCATTATTTCTCAGTCTTGAAGAAATGGTCCTGGGGTGCATCAGGTACAGCATCACCAGCTGATCAAGGGAGGGGATTGTCCTGCTCTGCTCTGCACTGGGGTGGCCTCACTTTGAGTCCTGGGGGCAGTTTTGGGTGCCACAATACAATGGAGATCTAAAGCTCAGAGAGTGTCCAAAGTGGGGCCATGGAGATGGTGAAGTATCTAGAGGGGAAATCATGTGAAGAGTGGCTGAGGTCCTTTGGTCTGTTCAGCCTGGCAAAGAGGAGACTCAGGGAAGACCTCACTGAAGTCTGCTGCTTCCTTATGAGGGGAAGAGGAGGGGCAGGCACTGATTTCTTCTCTCTGGTGACCAGTGGCAGGACCTGAGGGGACTCCATGAGGTTGTGCCAGGGGAGGTCTGGATATTAGGAAGAGATTCTTCACCCAGAGGGTGGTTGGACATTGGAACAGGTTCTCCAGAGATCTGGGCACAGCACCAAGCCTGACAGAGTTCAGGGACCACTTGGAAAACACTTCCAGGCACATGGTTTGAATTCTTGGGCATGATTCTGTATAGGGCCAGGAGCTGGACTCAGTGATCCTTGTGGTTCCCTTGGGACTCATGCTGTTCTCTGATTCTGTGATCACTGACCTACTTCAGAGGTACAAGTTTGTGAAAACAGAACTGACTCCTTGCCTGCTGCAGGGCTGTTGGAAGTTTTGCCACTATCTTCAACAGAACTGAACTTTCAGGCATTTTTCCTGTCTGAAGCTGCTCATAATGGAATGTCCCTTTGCTACAAATGCAGATGCAAATGAATAGGCTTCATGGCTAATTCTGCTGAACTGAGGCTTTTTCAGACTTGGTGCCTATATTCCTACACAATGCTGCATTTAAGAGTCAAAAACAAGCCAAAATTTGACTAAAAGAGAAATTAGACTTTAAATAATAAAAATAAGGATTGGATTTGGATAAATAAATGGCTTTAGATTAATTCTTTATTTCATAGAAGATTTACTTTAGGAATTAGATTTGTGTAAATTAAGTCTAGAAGCTTTTATGAAATGGCAGCTTCTGTGTTTCATGTAAGCATGAAAAGAACATGCACACTTAGAGGTTTCAGTAGGCTGTATAAGCATTGATTTAGATAATCTGCACAAAAGCAAAAATATTTTCCACTTTTTTTCCTTTAAAACAGCTGTTATATACAAATGAGTAAGTCCATTTCAGTACCTAAGATGTACCCACTGCATCTAGCTGTGCAACACACAGTGAGTCCCAAGAGCATGTTGTGAAACTTGGAAGCAGACAAATGAAAAGTTATGGAAAAATGGCATCTAATTCTGTCAGAGTTGCTGTTGTTTTTCCCTTTCTTAGTCAATTTGTATGTCTCTCGCCTTTACTGTGCTTTGGATGCATGTTGCTAAGAACTGACATATCTACTGAAATTCAGTTTTACCATTTGTACTGATAGGGGTTTTTTATCTCCATTTGACTATGACATTACATCAGCATTTTGTGTGTGCCCCCCCATACTTCCCCAGCTTAAAGATGTGCTCTTTTAGACTTTTTTGTGTGTGTGACTTTAACAATGTTCTGTTCACATTTCCTTGGATAGACCCAACAATTGCTTGTTGACCCATTTTAACCCCTTTTGAGCATCATCTTCAAAGTGTAACTGTCCTTGACAATGAAAGAGACCTTCCTATTGTCTGGTCCTTCCAGGCAATCTTTAGCATTGAGTTAAATGGCTTTCAGATGGAGGAGTTGGCTGGAAGGAAGGAGACAAAGTGGTCTGTTGTTTCTAAGTGACTTTGCTAGAGTTTCCCTTTTTTCTTTTAGAATGGTGCATTTCTATAGAAGATGACAGACGTTTTGACAGGTGCAATATGCTTTGAACTGTTGTGTCAGATAATTCTTTTGTCTTGGTTTTTCCCAGCAGAGTGGTACATCTCCTTAGGATGCTGATATGCATATTGTTTGCTTTTCATTTAGTGTGCTGAAGCCTTCCATCCTCCTTTTCTCTCTCCCTCTCTAACTTTTTTAATGGCTCTTTGCATATATGTAGCTGACCCAGATGGGAAGGCGGAGTGACCATGACTTAAACCTCTCTCTACAAACTTTTGATCATGATAACTGACACTTAAAACTCAGTAAATTATAACGGTAATAGAGAAAGAGCTGGAAAAGACACACAAAAGCACAGCCTCAAATAAAATCATGTTAAAATCTCATCTCTGACTGCAACAAACTATGATTGGGTGAAAAATATAGTTTCAGGGCTCTTACTTAAGAGAAGGAAATATTTAGCTTTGTTCATCTGAGCCCTGGCCTAGGTGAAAAGAAACTTTAGTCCCACCACATAATCAAATTGGTTTAAGATGAAAAGGAGAACTCCAAGTTAAAGTTTTAATACTTATGTTTTGTCTTGCTTCTAGTAAGGATGTTTTCTTTCTTTCTTAATACTCTTACAGTTACTGCAGAAAGCATTTATCAAGCAGGTAGATTAATTTATTTGGAGTACATAGAGCATGTTCTATGTTCGTGGTCAATATTTTTGAAGTGTCAGCTCTGGAGGTTTTTAGTCCTGCTATGAGTTATTGTGTTGTAAATAGCAGCACTGGTCAACTGGTCATGCAGAGAACATATTGGCATTTGTGCCTGATGCTATCTTTCTGCACCAGTCCCTGCTTCTGCCTGTCTGCCTTCCAGCCTGTTTTTGACTTAAACAGAGTTTTTTACTATTACCTTTGATGTTTTCTTTTTATTTTCAGAGTTAACATCGCTTCTTTTGGTGGCCTGGGTATGACTCTCATTCATTGTGTCATGAATGACATCCGTGTTACTGAAAGACAATCTGACCCTGAAAAATTGAAAACAAGATCTTCTTTTGCAGTTGCTTCACATGGCACAAACTCAATGGGGAAGAGAGATTTAAAGGCTGCCAATCAAACGGAGGAATGGACAACATAATTTACTGTAACAGGGAGAGGTGACTTGGAAAGTGCTGCTTTATGAATCCTTGCAGAACATCTGAGAACTAAGTTTAATAGCTCATGGAATATGTGTTTAAAATATTTATACCAAGTTTTTTTAAAATCAGGGACTAGCAGCTAAGTCTCTGTAAACCATAGTTGGCTGACCTGGTGGCCTGATTTCTGAAATGGCGGGAATGCATCAAAATGTGTTTTTTGCAGTCAGAATGGGAGTATCTCACTCTAGCATTTTAGCCTACAAGGCAGTTTTAAAATGGTATGTGTTATTATGGTATGTAGTGGGTAATCTCGAATCGAAAAAAAATATAATTACTTCTTCTGAATGATAACATTTGTGGGAGGCTTTTGAATGGTGTTTATGATAAGCCAAACAGCGAATAGCTGTATTTGTCTCTTTACTAGTAGATGCCTCTACTAGTGCTGCAAGGAGTTCTACAGCAGCATTTAAGCATTTGAGATCATAGATCTGAAATAGATGGCTAAAACATTGTTTGAAATTCAGTCTGCTGCCATAGAAGGCTGTTAGTAATTGTTATACTTGAGTGTAAAAGTGCTTTTTTGAGATCATGGAAATTTTCAATCTCTAGTTACCTTTTCTTCAAGTAATTCCCCTTTACATTGCAACTCTTACTCTTCTAAATCAGTCATGCAAACAAGATACAAAATCTGTTTTATTAGCTATTCTTCTTAGCTGAAAACACAGGTTTTTTGTCTTCTCTCTTCTCTGCTCACCTGTTACCATAGTCCCTGGTTATAATTTATTTAGTTATCAGACTGATAAGTGGTTGAAACTCCTTATTTCCGAACAGTAGAAAATATATTTGCAACACCAGAAATTTCTAAACTGCTTTTTAGTTATCTATTGTAGTTTTCTGTAGGCAGCTAAGAACAGGTTCTCATGAAGATTGTTGGATGGTCTTAACAAGAGGCCTATTTACTGACACCAGCTCTAATTGGAGTGTTTCATGGGAAGCTCTCGCCTCAGGAGATCTGACATTGTTCCAGAAAGAACCAAGCAGATCCGATGTTAAA
The DNA here is from genome assembly GCA_013398115.1 of Falcunculus frontatus. Lineage (NCBI taxonomy): Eukaryota > Metazoa > Chordata > Aves > Passeriformes > Falcunculus > Falcunculus frontatus. Next base: position 362,321 of record VZRV01002300.1, on the reverse strand, counting down.
TTGCTTCAGGCTCTTTTGCAAAGTACAGCATTTCTGAAGCTGGGAGAATTTTGCCAAGTGACTCACGGGGCATGAATTTCTTGGGATGATGTGCATCACATTCAGTTTTATGGTTTCCCTTTGGCTGTTTGAGGACATTGCATAGCTGAATAGGTTGAAGGGGAGCCCACGCCTTTTTCACAGGAGCCTAGTGTAAGCATGGCAGAGTCCTTGTTATGGTCATCAGTGCGATGGGTATTTATTACTTGATCAGTATCTGAAATTTCTATAGGGTTCTCATAAACAAAATGAAGGTGGTTGCTCTTTTGATCAGGTCTAGTAGGAAAATATGCAAAGAGTTCTCACAGGCTGCTGATGTCTCAAAATATGTCCACTGTAACAATTCACAGGCTACACAAACTTCATGGTTGTCAAGTGTTCTGCTTGCCCTTGCCATATAGACGTCATGGTTGTCACTGGAGATAGAGCGCTGTACCTTCTGCTCAGAACACACAGACTCCTACTGTCAGGGTTGGTATCGTGTTGAGAGCACGGGGAGACTATGCAAATTGGATAACATAATGCTGCTCATATGGGAGCTGACTGTGCTAATTCCCACGTTAATCCTGTGAGCGAGTGAAATATGAACAAGACTCTCACCCCAAGGCGGGCTAAGGCCAAGCCATGTGTTCCCACCACGGAGACAAGCTGTGGCTGCTCTCCAGGTAATCAACTGGACTCCCGAGTCCTCACTAAAAGGTGCACCTGCCACCTGATGGCATTTTCCATTATCCTGGAAATGTTGGAATAATCTGTGAGGAATCCACTGATGAAAAGACATTTAACATCAACTCTGAATCTTTCCAACAATTTGCTAGAATTTTGATCACATAGTTAGCAAGAAGGTCGTGTTGGGCTTGCCTTTGTCACAGGAATCATTTCACCTGTCTGGCAAAACAACAATAGACTGATGCAGCTTTCTTAGAGTGACAGAGTGTGAGAAATAGCACTGTTTCCCTGTTTGATGGTCAGGAACCATGCCAGGATCATGGGATGAGAAAGAAAATACTACTGAGTCAGGCAGTTGATGACAGCTGTAAACCCCTTTCAGTTGAAACTATTCTATTCCATTCCATTCCATTCCATTCCATTCCACTCTACTGTACTCTTCTCTACTCTATCATAATGATGATGTTTAACCACTGAGATTTTTCATTTATGGGGGATTTCTCTCTTGTAGGAATTTAAAGAAGAATTGAAAGAGATGATGCACAGAGGCTATGCAAAGTTACTTTGATTTCTTCTTCCTGAAATATTTTATGTAAGATTTAGATGGTTTGTAAAATGTTTCTGAATGACTTTGCTCTTTTTATTTGGGCTGAATATTTCCTGTTTTGATGTATTTCCCTTTTGGAAAATCTTGATTTTAGAAAAAGAGTATGTTCCCCAAAATCATACAGGTTTTGTCACAATTTTTAACAAAAATTCCAAAATGATTTTTTTCTTTTCAAGTTCAAATTTGTTCCACATTTTCTTACTTATCTTTATTTTATAATTTATATTACAGTCCAAGATTTAAAAAAAAGGAAATATGAAATATCACCATGAAATACTTGATAGTGGCAAAACAAGGTCCATCATTGCACGGATCTCTGCAATAATATTTTTTGATTCTACTTCCATGGGAAATATCAACATATATTTTAAGTTGGATGCATGATAGGTGCTATCCATCACTTTTCCTGTATGTTTTTCTCTTCAGGTTTTTCAGACTTGAATATGATACAGAGAAAACCAATGCAAAACCAGTTTCTGCTTTCTCTTTCCACTGAGTTTAGTTTATGTACAGATTGCTGTTTCAGGATTTTTTGGTCTTCTTGCTTGACTGAGAATTGAAATTAATCGCTTGGCTCAGCTTTAATCTGCTTGTTTGAAGTCTTGAGGGTGAGCACTAGGATTAACAGGGTAACTGATAGGTAAATTGAAGGAATCAGGTTTTTTTATTATTTAACTGAGATTTATATTAATAATGTCATTCATTTCAATGCATGTTAGTCTGTATTGCCTGATCTTGGAATGTGACTGTAATGACCTGGCCCTGAAGGTGAAGGGACTGAAGTTTTTATGAATAGATTCCCTTGGGGCAGATTAGAGTGAAATGACACTAAAACACTGGTGTTTATATATATATCTGTAGGGTTTACTTGGTTGCAATGGAAATGAGGTATTTGGCAGTTTTGGTTAATATTATCTATAGCAGTATAAAAGCATTTCAGACTTCAACTGAAATGCGTTTGCTAACGTTGACTGTAGAGAAAAGGATCACAAAAGGCATTTTAGTACTTTGTTTCAAAAGGCATTTTAGAGGAATATTGCAATTACTGCAAATAAAAGAGGAATACACATGCAGAAAGGCACTGGAAAATCTGGATATCCGAATCTGGATATTCTTTAACCCTGGTTTGCTGTAATTTATTATTGCGGCATTTTTCCTTCCTTTCTCTTTTAAGAAGTCAGAACAGAAGGGATGCTTTTAAGGAATTCTCTTAACTATTCACAGAAAAATCAGCAAATCCCTTCAGCGTAAGTAATAGCATTGTTTTCCCTGTCTGAACTAAGTTTTGAGTATTGGTTATGTATGCAACAAGGAATGCATGAATGGATAGTGTCAACTTTCTCTAATGGAGCACCAGAAATAGAAAAAGATACACCACAGAAGTATAATTAAAATGATTTAGGAAGAAAGCAAAATTTCCAAAGATCTTGCAGGATATGAGGCAAAATTTTATTGAACCTACTACCTTCAATCTATTGTTGAACAGAAATGGTAGGAAGACACATCAATGGGACTTTACTGTGAAGTAAATCTAATCTTCACTGGGACAGCAATTAATATATTTGCCAGTAAATGTGCTAAGTCCAACAGTCTGGCAGGGAAGTCACCTGTGTGAACTGTACCAATCTACAGAGGCCAAGAACATTTTCACTGAGCTCAGATGTATCTTCCTTTTAGTGAAGCTCTTATAAAGCCAATCCTGAAGGCCACCTATAGTTCCTGTGGTCAAGGGTAACACCTCAGTGGCCGAGGATGCAAAATCATTAATGCTATCTAGGAATATATATTTGTATTCATTCTAGATATCATGAGCCTATTGGCAAGGCTCATAAATTGGAAATACTGAACCTGGAAACTCCTCCTTCCTCCAGAAGCATTGAAATGCCAACCTGTAATTCGTGTTCTCAAGGACCAGTGCTTTGGTTGTATGTATGCTCATGGCATCGTGAAGTGTTTGAGCATAAATGAGAAAGGAATTTGGTTCCCAGCTTAGCACTTGTGCTTCTCCTGGGGTAATGAGTTACCTCTTCTGTGGTACCATCACAGTTCCCAGCATCAGTTCACTACATTAATTTCAGGCACAGACACAATTTTCCTCAGATTTGCTACAGCCTCACTCTCTTCCTTCTCTAAATTTTATCATATTGTCTTGAGATGTAATTTGAGAGTTTTTGCTTTAATTTCCTATTATGTACACTGTGGGAGAAATGGAACTAATCATGACATAGTCAAATTTGAAAATAGGAACTTTTTTTTGGTAAAATAAACTGAGACACAGACTCACGGCACATGTCACAAGTAAAACTAGGACGTAATCTACAGTTGCTAATGAATTATGTCGTAGGGATGTACAACCTGAAAAATGAACACCTAAGTGGTGAGATATCTTTCTCTGTCCCAGCACTGCTTTGGTGGTATGATGCATATTTCTGGAGTAAATGCAGATGAGATTAAATAGCACACAGCTTTTCAGCCTGCATTCTGAATGTCATGCACTTCTCTGGACATAATACAGATGAGAATATAGATCTTGTGCTAGCTCTAAAAAAAATGTTTCTTAAATGGTTTTCATCTTGATAGCTTTAAGGTAGGTTTCCTATATCAAGATGAAGATTTCTGAGGATGAAATATTTGACTTATGGCCCAATTTCAAAATATAGAGATTACTGTAAGTTATTGTGGTGCAGGAAGAGGAATGACATTGATCATCTGTTGTTCAATTTAGTTTTAATTTTTCTGATGGATGAATGTTGAAAAAAACCTTAGTTAATTTTAATGTGTCAGCATTGCAGTAAAATGCTGATGTGGGTTTCTCTAGTACCTACTGATTTGGATAAGGTTGGGGTTGGATGTCCCAAAGTGATATCTTCATTTATTTTTTCATTATATGCAGGGGAAAAAGAGAATCCAAGATCTTTGCCATAGCTGGCAAAGCACAGATGATTCTTAAAACACCTGGTTCGAACAGGGCTTATTCTTGAACTGGCTCTATATGAGCAGGACTAGTTTTGCTCCCAAATCATGGGGGACAATGCAGCATAGCATGTTTACAGTGTGTTTAATCCTATTTTGCTACCTGAAAAGGGTCTCTGGTTATACATGTATGCCTGACCCTGCACCACTGCCCAGACCAAATAAAACAGGCATCTTTGCAAGGCCAGGTGTTCCAGTTATCTTTCAGAATACCTATGACCTGGCTACCTAGGTAAGAACACGCCAAAACAGAAAGGTTGCAAGGAATATCTTTGTTCCTACCAGAATTTTGTTCCTGAGAAGCAAAATGCCAGCAGAACATCACTGCCTCTCTTTGACTGTAACTTGCCCTTAGCTGCCTCAGAAGTCAAAGTTTTTAGGACATGGACTGTTTTTATAAACTTATATTTTCCGCACATATTCTATTGTACATAAAAACAAGAATTAAACCATGTATTTGTGTTGCTTTTATTTGCTGGCTTAGGAAAGTGGAAAGTCTAATGTGTCTAAGAACCCATTTTTCATGAAACATTCTCTTTATTTTTGGCCAGCATGAATGAAAAGCTTCTCACCCAATCTGCATTTTGTGCAATATTTTACTCACCTGTAGGTACCTAATTTCAATTTTGCTATAAAGCTTCTCTTTGTTTCTCAGAAAACGAATCACATTAAATTATTTTAAAATTTATCTCATCATAGTCCAAATTCGGTGTAGTAGGGGATAAACAGTAGACAAGGAAACTGGGGACATTCTGGACCCTCTGTCACTTCTGACTACACCATGATCCACTATCTGAATGAGCCAGTTCAGCCAGGGAGTAACACTTGCCAAAGTAGGTAAGGATTTCAAAATCTAGGCTATACTTCTTTGCAATTATTTTTCTTTATAATTGTATTTGAACTTTTTAGCTTCAAGATTACTCCCCCAGCAGAAAAGCAACTGGTATCATTATTATATAGTTCCATGGCTTGTCAATCATAGGATGTTTTCCCATCCTATTATGTTTTGCTTGTAATGAGACCATGGCAATGTTTTGTTTTAGATGTACTAGAAATTATAATGGAGAAAGAAAATGGAGCTGATCTGTTTAATGGGGATGAGAAGTTATTTTCTTCCTAGTTTCTTATTACTCTACTGCTTAATTCCTGGCAGCATTGCATTAATGTTAAGCACTGGTCCCCAGCACCAAGTGGCAATTTATCATTTATCTTGGCAGGCTTCCTGCTTCATCCTGCACCTGCCTCCTTGAAAGAAAACAAGACATCAGATACTTATTCAAATAATGCAGTAGCTGATCAGCAGAGTATCTACACAATGGTAAGTTATCCATGATAAAAGGACAACTTTTTCATGCATTATATGTGACATATGTGTCCTTTCTCTTAAGATTTATGACATTCATGACGGTTACTATTGTTACTATAATCAAATCTTTTACAGCCTAGCTGCAAAGGTTCAACTTATTGTCAATAGATTTCTATATGAGTCAATCATGCAATTTCATAAATGCTTTGAAACACCTGCACTCTCCTTGGAAGTGCAGAAATAGCATTATCATGATCTCATCTTTCAGGTCATGAAACTGCTATGTCTCAGTAATTCCCTATTGGCAAACAAAGTGGGAGAGGAATCAAAACTATATGTTCATTTGCATTTGCTTCATATGATACATGCATCTGTTGCATACATATAAGAGTGTGTATATTTATACATGTATTTGCACCCACATATATAAATGTGGGTGTGTATATACATAAACTTTCTGAAGAATGGATTATGGCCTTAAAGCACAAATAAAGAAGATATCAAAGGAAAGCTGTATCTATGAGTCAGAATGTGAAGAGAATGGCAGGAACTATTAAAAAAAAGATACATAAAATCTTATTCACAAATATGAAAGGAAAGGTCACGTGTTTTACCAGGAATTTGCATTTAACAAGACTCACTGGAAACAAAATGCATAACTGCTAGAATGCAGGATGTCATGTTCCTGCTGGCATGGAAAGGGGGTCCTTTGCTTAAAGCATTATTTAGCCTAAGGTGTGAAACCAGTTCTGCGTGGTGCCACTGATCCCCTGGGACTGTCTTCTGGCTTCTCTGAGCCTCACTTCCCATCTGTAAAATACTCAAATGTAGCCCTTCCCTCTGCATTGTCTGTATGGGTAATTATCAAAGATACACACAGGCACCAGTTAGCTCCTTGTATTTGGCCCAGAGCATTTAAAATATTAGCACAATGCAGCTGCATATGGCAGCATGGTGATTGATAAAGCCAGCTTATGTTCCATTAAGGAATACTTTATTATCTATGTTTGTTAGGAATCCATATCAACAACCCACTCTGTTAGGATCTGTTACTAAAGATAATTCTTTTTTGAGAGCTCTCAATTTAATGAGAAAAACAAAGAGGGGGTAGAAACGCTCAGTGAAAATGGAGCAATGAAAGAAAAGTGGTGAGAGTATGAGGATTTGCATTTGTAGAGCAGGTGAAGAGGTACCCTATAGAAGTACCTTGTACAGTGAAGATGTACCATGCAGAGCTGCTCAAATCATTAAAAGACAAAATGCTTCTTCCAGGTACCCATCTCAGAGCAGGAACTTGAATGTAGGAATACCTGTGCCAAGCAAATACTGTGGGGTTGGGAAATGGCCCATCTCCCTCTTTCTTCTCAGAGCTGTTGCAGTCAGACATAACATTTTTTGAATGTGGCAACGGAGAAGGACTACAATGGTGACAACAAAGAACTTTAAATGAAGCTGTTTATTTAAAGCTCATGTTGAGAAGGATTTTAGCACAGAACGTCACATTTGCCTACTGAAACGCCATTTGCAAGAGCTGTTTGATCTGGAGGCTAAATCTGATCCCTGTCTCGGAAAGAATTACTCACATAGACATTCTGATTAGGAATTTATTTTTATTTTTTATATTGTAGCCTGGTCTGCAGCTGAGGTCCTGTTTTATTTTCTGCCCAAAAGGAAGATTTTCTAGTTCTCTGCAAAACTGATTCTATAGCTGTCACATAAATACATTTCTGATTCGTTGTAGAGTGCTGAGCATTAGAAATATTCGCTACTTGAAGATCTGCAGATCTGGTTCTGCCTTCATCCCTAGGGTTGTGAGAGGGTGCCTGTATATTTGGCAGGCTTCTTGGAAGATTTTTTCCTGTTGTACTGCTTGTGGTGGTGCAAACAGCAGTGCCAAAATGCTGGTGTAGGGCTGTCTTGCTGTTGCAGTATGAGAGTTCTGCAGGTATGTTGAATGCAAGCCTGTTTATTGCTACTCCGTTCTGTCTACCAAATTAGTTTTCCTTCATTCAGGCTAGAATTTTGCTACATTTATATGACCTTGATGTTTGACAGAGGCCACTCTTCCCCCCAAGAGAGCAGAAAAGGAGGAGAAAACCAAAGAACGCTGATCACAGTAACAGTGCTCTTAACTTCTGAAACCACGCTTTAAAAAGAACCAGGGCCAAGTACTGTGGACTCCTGGAAGCTGGCAGACAGCACCAATAGAATACTTAGACAGAACCACCAAATTTCAAAGGTCTCCTGGGTTATAACGATTGGGTTTTTTAATGTTCTTCTGTTCTTGCCCTAGCGCTGGTGCAACTCAATAACTATGGGCAGGTTTGGTAGCAAAGGCTTTCTGTAGCATATCATTCCCCTACACATCAGGGTACTTCACTCCTCACAGAGTGACCTAGGACTGTGCTGCTCTTGCTGAGCACTTCACAGCTGAGCACTTCTTGCTGAGCACTTCACAGCTGAGGCTGGTCCGGGGAGTTGATTCTGGCTATTGGACCTCAGAATCAGGGAGAAAAATCTACTGGAAATGCAGATGGATTTTTTTTTTTTCCTGTCATAGTGTATATACAGCTATTTGATTTCTCAAGTTTCCTTATGTGTTTGGATACCCTAATATTCCTAATGAGTCCTCGTGTGCAACTGCTTAGTAAATTCCAACCTTAATGCTTGTGACTTAGAAGCTTTGTTCAGTAGCCACAAAGGCAGAATAAATGCATGAGGCTTTGTGTATCTGGTTGCTTGGCCGAGTTACCTTACTTAGCAAATGCAAAGATATTAAATTTCTATTCAGATGATTAAAAAAGAGCTTCTTCATGTTTTACCGCATGACTTGCTCTGTTTATGGTGCATTAGGTGTTTACTATAGCCATAGAAAAATGGCACCTTCCTCATCTCCCTCTCTTCTCCTTTGTAGGAGATGTTTCCTCAGAAGGACTTGCTGATCACCTGTATCTCCAACAGCATTTAACAGGGTGTTTATAAAAAAAAAAAAAAGAAAAAAAAGATGTGTATGCTCGCCTTTATTTTGTTAAGTTTTGATTTCTAAAGGTAACAGCTAGTGTCAGGTTTCTCAAACTGCTTCTTCTATTTCTTGTTTTCAATTGAAACAGTGTGCTGTGTCAGAAAACCCACAGCTCGCTGCCACATTCTCTTTTGTGTGGCAGTCGTTTGACACATGAAACTGGCAGCTGCTCTTAAAGGACCCTGTGAATTACCGTATTAAAGACACAAAACATGGAGGGGTCCTTTTTCACAGAGATTGGAAGCTTTCTTAACTACATTTAATTCAGGAGTAAACCTTTACTGCCATAATTAAAAAGAGGAATGAAATAAGAGAGTGTGTTACATGCAACAGGATTGCTAACTTTGAAAAGATGGGATGAGATGGGATCAGAACAGCCCGTGGAGGGGTTATAGGCTCAGGTCTTCCAACAATTATCCTGACACCTGAGATGTAGTTGTGTGAACTTTCTGACTGCTAGCTCCGTTGTTCTCTGCCTGCTATCACTGCAGATATTTGTGTTGTGTTTGGCTCATACATGTAATTGTCACCAAGGTGAGAGCCTCTGGGAAGAGTGTGATGATGCTGCAAACAGTCTTGGACCCCTTGGTGCACTCCTGTTTTTTAATGAAGTTGCACATGACCTGTGGGCCTGCATGGTCTATAAGCAGATGCAATCTGTGCAACGCACTGAATCTGAAAGAATGAGATAGAACCTAGCAATAAGCACTTGAAAAATTATTTTGATGATTTTTTTCCCCCCCAAATTTATCCAAATTTGGTAAAAATCACTTTCAATTACTTGGGCAATTTTAGGGTGGGAAGTTTTTATTTATCTGAGGAGAAAGAAAAGACCCCTCAAGATCAGTCAGGCAGTGGCTTTCTTTTGGGATGGAGTTTTTTAAGCATAAAGTGCAGCTTTTTACACTTGAGTTTCTGTGAGGAAAACTCACCCTGGTTTAAGTCAGTGCTAGCCCAATCTGTGCTTCAATAATCTGTGGGAAGTAAGGTGAGACAGCATGGCCTGAGGAGAGGAAGCAACTTGAACATCATTTTCCAGAGGAGAATAGGCAAATCCAAAGAATGAGTACCAGGGAGTCAAACTACCCCTAAGAAGTTACGGCTGCCCCTTCCTACTGTAAAAGCCTCCCATTGTAACAGTGTTCAGTCTTTTCCTCTGTGCTTAGAGCCAGACCAGACAAACACAGATGGTGAGAAGAACCCTGCAGTCAAAAAGGAAAAGAGCTTCAAGGTCCTCAAAACTTCCTAAGGACTTGACTGCTGCCAATCTGTTTTACCCTGCAGATGTGCATCTTTCGCTGCATTGGTGGGCAGTGGCCAGAGCTTCAAAGCAGCAGCTGTTTCATGTGTCCAGAACCACAGATGTGTCCACTCACAGTGGTAAATGCACTTAAAGTAAGTGTCCTTCCTTAAGTAATTGCAGATCAAAGTGAAAGTTTAGATAAATATTACAGATTTTGAGTGAAAGTGGGAGAATGCAGAGAATTTTTTGCTATGTTTTGCATTGTTTTTAGAAAGTGTTCCAGCCCCCTGAGTTAAAGCCTAAGGAGGAAAAAAGCCTTGTGATGTGTTTCTTCATAACATTTTAAAATATTAAAGATCCGTAATAAATTTTTTAAAATACGTGTGAGATTTTGTCTCTATCTTACAGATCTTCTCCTGGAGAAGATATTCTGTTGCTTCAATTACTTTATGAGCTGGACCAATAGTTTTGATAAATATTTACTGAACCGGTGTTTTATCAGATATCAGAGAACCTAAGGGGTTTAGTTCCTAAGGTTCCCAGCAACCTCTCATTTTAGTGTGTATGGAGCATTCATCTTTCATTAGGAGTACATAAAGCAGTTTGTTAATTTGTAATAGGAGATTTTTGTCAAGCTTACATATTTAACTTGGCACTGTCGTATGAATGATGCCAACCATACAGCATTCAAGTAAAAAATGCCTGCCAAAGGTCTGTTTCATGAGTGGAGCTTGCAAGTATGGCATGGAGTTATGTCAGGGCAGATTTAGGTTAGATATTAGGAAAAGGGTTTTCACCTGGAAGGTGGTTGGGCACTGGAACAGGCTTCCCAGGGCAGTGGTCACAGCACCAAGCCTGAGAGAATCCAAAAAATGTTTTGGGCAATGCTCTCAGGCACATGGTGAGACTCTTGGTGTGTCCTGAGCAAGGCCAGGAGTTGGACTCAATGATCCTTGTGGATCCCTTATATTCAGGGTGTTCTATGATTCTAAGTGCTGGGCAAAGCCAAGATGTTGTTATAAAGGACTTTACACTTGCAAGGGAAAGAGGAAAAATGGTGTGGCCCCCCTCCTGAGATCCCAGCAAAGCTTCTCTCCAAAGCTTTAGTATGAGCAGCACCAACCCAGGGGCAGGAGGAATGTGTGTGTCTGGGCAGATGTCAAAGGACTGAAAACCTTTACACACTGGAAAAGGAAAATACTTGGATTTAGAGCTATGCTATCTTCCACACAAAGGTCCAAATGTAGCCCAAGAGAAAACCCTGTGAGCCATTTCAGGTAGTGTCAACAGGCCCCATCAGCCTGGAAGGCACTGGGTGTCTGGAGCAAGAAGAAACTGGGTTAAACCATAAATAGGACCAGAACATCTAAATCAGCAGAGCTCCATGGAACATGTCAAGTGACCTGTTCTCATAAACAAGAGGGTTTGTGACTTAGTCTGTCATGTCCATATCAGATGAGGGTCAGTGACATGAGAGCAACATGTTTCGTCAAGACTCTGAAAATAACTACATGCTCCTTTTCCAGAAATATCTGAGAGGGTGCTGCCTTCCTATCCTGAGCAGGCTTGCAATCAGTTTTTAAAGCTGAAGCAGTCCCTTAAAAGAGTGATTCCACTGTGTGTTGAGATAGAAAAGTTACAAATTCTGGCTGTTTTTTTGGTTAAGGACAGTGTAGTGATGTTTTTTTCTGTTTCTCACTGATGGAATTGCAGGAGAAATGTGCAATATGCAGGTTTGGTGTCATCCAGAAGCGATGCAGATCAGCAGTTTTTCCTTTGTCTTCAGTGGTCTTTTATCTGGCCATTTGTGCTTTTTGGCAAATGATAAATAAATTAAATGCGTCATACAAATGAACATAATTAAAGTTTAGATTGGCTTTGATGCACTAATATCTGAAGTAACCATGCAAATCACAAAACAGATATTCAACTGTAATGTCAATGTATGAAAAAAATTTTGAAATCTGAAAATATTTGGTGAAAGCATTTGTGATTATATTTGAATAATTTTTAAGTTACGTACTTTGCCATTCTGCCTGCAGCTGTCCAAGTAGAAATGCAGGTGAAGCTAATTAAATATATTGCTAACTGCAGATTACTCTTTCAGTAATTTTAAATGAGGCCAGCAACTGTTAAGTGCTTTTATTTAGGAATAGAAAAAAATGTAGGAGCCCTCCGGTGGTCAAAATACACACACTCCAGCTAAGTCATACTCCCTTTAATGCTCAACAATTCAGCTGATAAAAAGCTTTATTCTAGTTAGTTTATTAATTTAAAGCTATTTTAAAGATATATGTAAGTTAATAACACTTCTGCCATCCTGCAAACCAATTATTTTAAAAATTTCCACATCAAAATCAAGAAAAGCAGTCAGCACCAAAAGCAAGTAAATTAAGCAAAGGTAGAAAAAGAGATTCCCTGAATTTTCAGTGCTGTATTCTACACATCCTGCCTGAGCATGAAGAGAGTCTAACATAAGCAGAACAAGCTCCAGGTTATGTTCTCTATAGGTATGCATGTCCCACTGCAGTGAAGTCTCATCCATGCCTGGAGAGCTCACATATTCCACTAAGCAAATAACTACTGATAACAGTATTTTGGCATAAATTTGACACTGAAGTGAATGACTACGCCTGGGGCAGTGTGACTGTGAACTGGGGCTCTGGTTCTCTGGAAATAAGGACTGGTTTTAGTAAGTACTTGAGAATATATTTTATGCTTCTCCATTACTGGAGTGTTTATAAGCTACGAGACAGAGGGAAAAAAATGGTGCCACAGTAAACTGTCTGTATCATGGCTATAAAAAAAAGAGTCAGTAAAAGTTGTTTCCTACTCATGGTAACAAAATCTAGTTACAGCCAGCTTGGTTTCCAAAATCAGAGCTCCCAGAGCATTCATATCAACACTGTATTAGGGTTAGTACTTCTGTTCTCACTGAAGCAGTCTGATACCTCACACACCTGTGAGATAGGTAAGTGGCACAGACATTGCAAACATCATTTTGCTTAGGATTGGTGGGAAGAAGCGAAGAGGAAACATTGCAGCTGGGTGTGTTTGCTCTCCTCGTCATACGTGGCTGTGAGTGAAAGGCTGATCCCCCAGGAGTGCTCATACAGCCTCTTCTGACACTCACTGGCACTGTGTGGGCATAAGTCAGCTGCAGTTTTGAAGCCCTCCTCCTTCCTTTCTGCCTTTGAACGTGGCTGGTCTGCTTGATGACCATCCCCTGGGTTGGGCACTCCTGGAGCATAGTCCTGAAGTGCCCTCGCAGCCTGGCCCTCCTCTGCTGGGTGTTTCCACATGCACAGACTGCTGCCTCATGGATCATTCCCAGAGCAGGCACTCTCATGCCAGTCCACAGCCGGGGCACTCAGCACTTTGTGTAACTAAATTTTGAGTTAGAGTGTCCTTGCATGTAGTGCAGTGTCTCCACAGCACAGCCTTATATAACCACTAAGAGGTGTGATAATGGGCATGGTGTGTCTAATTTATAATACTGAAATCACTGTAAAATATCTTGGTTTCTACATTAGGGTGGTACTGTCTAACATAGCCTTGAGTGTTCTTCAGTAGCAGGAGATAATTGCAAGATTTAGTGTGCTTCTAAAGGAAAATTACTTCTCGTTATGTTTTTATTTGCAGTCTTCTGGAATGAAATCACCAAGTACCCTTAAAATTTCTTTCTCTACTCCCAAAATTCATTGAAATGACTGGTTGGGAATAAAAATATCAGAATCTGCTTTGGTTAAAGGTTGCTGCTGACTCTCCCAGTTACTGGGTAAGTAGGAACTAGAAGCAAGTATACAGTTAATTACATACATGTTACCTGAATACTGAAGAAGAGAGGAATTTTTCAATTATGTGGGAAAAGACAGAAACAACTGGTTTTCTGGCCTGCATTTTTTTCTCTACAAAACAAAAGAAAAATTTTCATATGGTCCTGTAAGAGTGAGTCTGTGAGCTGTTCAAAGTATTTTAACACTGGACATACTCCCTTCAGCAAGTACTATACGATTCCACATAATATTGAGTTATTATAAATTCAAAGTTCATTTTAACGTTAAATAGTTAATGGAAGTATGGAATTTTCCCTCTTTGAGGAGATTGAATGTGCAAAATTAGATGTTTAGATTTCGAAGAATCAGGCATAAGAAAGTAAGCAGCTGTGACATGATGGGCAAATAATTACATGTCCTGAATTCACTATTAAGGATGTATTTTGCAAAACAAGCACTATTTGAAGGCTTGGTCTCTTGGTAATGGTGCAGGAGTACCCACAAACAGAGCAGGTTTGGGACCAGGAATCATGGTAATTTACATGGTGAAGGAATAAGGGAAGCAGGGACAGTTCTGTGGCAGGATGGCTCTGTGCAGGATTTGTGAGGTGCTCAGACCTCTCTGAGGATCACCTTCTCCTCAGCCGCCATCAAACCTTTCCACTCGTGTGGAGTCTTAGGGTTTTTTTCAAAGTGGTGAAGGAATTCCTACCCCTCAAGTGTAGTGAAAGACACTGAAGACTGTGTAGAGCCCTACCAGTCAAATAATTTTGCATCTCTTCAGCTGCTCTGGAACATTTATGCCTTAGTCAAGAGAATATCTTGTATGTGCATTCCCTGTTCCCGGTATTTCCTGCTACACCTAAACACACAGGGCTGTGTTGTTGTCCCCCTGCCTGCAGCAGAGCTGAGATCACCCAGCACCATCCAGCTTTGCTCCAGTCCACAGCCAGCCCCAGGCTCCAGAGTGAGCTAGACCTGGGCTGCTTTGACAGGTAATACAGGAAAGGAAGCAAAGGAAAGTGCCAACCCTGTGTCTGTAGCTCACATCTCTAGAATGTCGCTGAAAATAACATTTAGTAACCAAGTATCAGTGCTATTGCCAGAAGCAGTCTTCAGTCTTCACCCTCTCTTGCAGAGTCACCCAGCACCGAACTTTTTTCATATCATTTCATGCCAAAACTGAACTACGCTTTAAAGTCCTCTGTTAAAAAGTCCTCAAATTATCTTTGTTAAATGTGTAATGTTTTCCCTTTGCTTCCCGAGGTTTTACAGTGAATTAGACCACAAAAAGAACATTTAGCTATGTAGCAGAATAATTTATTGTTGTAGGGATGGGGGCAGAAATAACAGCATGACAGTTTCCTCTGTATGGTATCATATATTTCTGTATGTGACCCTGTTCAAATTACTCTTTTTAAAACTGACTGCTTAGCAGGGGCTGTCTAGGTAGGAAATGTGATCCTGTTTGTCACAGAGTCTGTCGATGTGTGAATGGAACTGCTAAACTGATTTACAGTGTTTTAGCACAGCTACTCCTGGACGTGTGAGGCTAGAGTTACACAACAATTAGAGTGAAGACATCAATGGTATTTTATTTATGGAAGGTCTGTTCACGTTCTATAATTAGGCCAATCTAACCACAATAATTTATGAGCTGTAGTTGGCAGAAAATAGTCTCAAAAAGTTAATTACCGTAGACAGTGACTGAGGAAAGTCTGATCTGTAAATGTGCAGCTAAACCAGTGTTACTTATGTAGATACTTGCATTAAGAACTTTTTAAATCCTCCCTATTTCTTGCATAGGATGTGCTCAGAGAGCTTATATAGAGGAGATGATGCTCTTCAGACATTTTGAAGCTCTTAGCCTCAAAACAGGCTTAAAGCCTCACTTAAGATTATTAAATTAGCCCTTTTTCTTTTGGTTTACCATGGACCAAGGGGTTGTACATGAACTACCAGCAAGAGGTCACTTGAGTTATCTCAGTCTTTGCAGATAATGTCTTTATACCTTCTTCCTGATTCCTTTGGCAGCTTTGCCTTCCTGAAGACCAGTCTTCTGCAACCTGAACATGAGCCCTTTTAAAATGCCCCAGCAGCAGAATAAGATACAGATTACATTTTTTCCCCTGGGATCCCTTGCAAGTTCTCACATTCAAAAGCACAGCATTTTCAGTTCCCTGCATTTTTACCTGCATAAAGTGACTTGAAGGTACAGCTTATTTTGCAGATGATGGTACTTGCTGCTCTTTATCAATATGTTATTTAATATTTCTTTAGATTTTTCAGTGTCATCAAATAATCATAGGTATCTATCCTCGATGTCTTGTACTGTGGGGACATAAAGACTCACTCTCTCAGTCTCAATTTTTTTTTAAAGTTTAAAGGATTATGTGTAGGAGCCAAGACCCCTAAACATAATATTTTCATTGCCTCTGGCAGCAGCATGGCAGAGTATGCTGCAAAAGCTGACCAAACTGGTGGAGGAGAAGTAATGGAAGTGAGGTGACTGAAGTGATGCAGTCTGAAGCTGGTGTTTCAGGGTGAGAGACACCCTTGCCTTTTTTCAGGTCTGAACCCAAATTTATGATGTAACTTGTGGTTTGTCTGTCCAGCTACACTCTCACAGCCAGACTGTTGTATCCCACATTTCAGATTCGAGGGCTTTGCATGAGGGAGAGGCAGATTGGCTCCCATCAGTGGGAATAAAGCAACAGTGAGTCACATACAAATTCATGGCAGGTGATGGCAACCTGCAGGAACAGCTTCTGAAATTAGCTTTCCACTGTGCTAAGGAAGTGGTCCTTATTGCAACTACTGGCAAACTGCCTTCAAATGGCTTGCACAGCCCTTGCAGTGGCTGGGGAGAGAAGTGGCCCTGGAGCCACTCAGGGAACACACCCTTGGTCCTTGCTCTTGGATCTGCCTCCCCATGACTCATTGGGCAGAGGGTGGCAAACCTTTTGGGGCCTTAAACAGTCTGAGCTAAAATTGCACTGTGTCCCTCACTTCATTAGAGGAACTCTTGCTAACATGCCAAAACTGACATAGCATCCAGACTACAGTTCTTTTTTTGATATGGTTTAATTTTCCTTTCTCAGATATATATATATATATACATAAAAAAGTAAAAATAGGCCTCTTAAAAGACCTTTAAAATGTTAAAATGGTGTTAAAGAAAAACCCAGTTATTCTACTGATCTTCAAATCTTCTAATGCCATTATTGTTAAATATTTCTTCAAATATCTTTGATTGGAATAATATGAAAAATAAAGACCATTATGCTAAAATAAGGGCTTGGGTACTTTTGCTGATAAACTTGTTAATATTTAGAAAACGATAAAAATCTCTTGGTCCTTGCTTAGTTTCATTTACTGTAACACTTTTTGACAGGTTTTCATGAGACTGACTCTGCACTGGAGAACTGAGACGGTCACTTTACTGCACAATTGCCTAAGACTCAGGATGGTACAGGTAAGCTGAGGATTGTTTCCTTAAGGCCGTCTTAACTTACATATATCGTGTTTATACTCTTGTTAAAGTGCACCGGCCTGTATATCTAATAACAAGCAGTTCTGATTCCCTTGATAAACTTGTTTATCCCTGGGTTCTAGTCCCTTTTCTTATCTGATCTCTGCTCATGCTTGCTGTTGGGTTTTATTCATCTGTTCTCTCAGTTTCTCTTTATCCCACACCTCATGGGTTGCTGAATGAAGGCTGGTCTCAGCACTTGCTTTTGAAGGTTTGTTTGCTCGATTTGGGGACCTTAAAGCTCTTGGATGGTTTATAATCCAGTGATTGGGCTTTTCTCCAATATTACACACATTTGTGTTCATTCTTTCTCTGGTCTCAAGTGTAGTGTTATATTTACACAGATAGTATACTTCATAAATGCTATAACGGGCAAATTTGGATTTCTCTTATAAGACAGTGTACATGTATTTGTGTATTTGTGTGTATTTTCACAGTTTCCGAATCACTCAAACACTTCTAAAAGTTACCCAGGCATGAGTTTTATTTTTCTGTCAGGAAAAAGAAACATAGGAATAGCTGTTGACATACAAACCTTAATATCACCACATTATCACCATTGGTGAAAACTCTAAAACAACTAAAGTTCTGAAATTAAAAGCAACTGGAAACCATACTAAGCTGTCAGTTATATCAGATACTGCCAACAACTTCTTGTACTAAGAGTATTTTTCTGGGCAATTCCCCATAGAAAATTGAATGAGAAGGATTTTTACATGGTGATAGAAGGCAGGAGCAGTTTGGTGCAGAGGAAGGTAGTGATTTGATAATTCAGATTGGGACTGTCACTTCCTACATCAAGTAAATGTGAGAAGACAGTGGCAGTAGTTGTCAGAGACATGAAAAAAGAGGGGCCAGCTCTGATATTTCTGGTGGTGCTTGGAGGGTGGGAAACAGTGTCAGGTAAAAGCAAAACATTATCAAGACTGGTAATGACACTTTGAAATTGATGATAAACCCTTGAATTTAATGTGCAAGGATAAGATGGGGCAAGAGGGTAAAAAAGATGATCTTGTTTGCTCTGGGCATCATACAAAAACTCCCTGACCTTGGCCTTGCTAGAGAGTACATATATATAAGGTGATGCAAGTAGGTGCAATTTCAGCATCAAGGGACTTCAAATAAAATTTTTTGCCTCTTCTCTCCGTTTTTGTTTTTTATGGCCTATTACATGTAAATCATGGCAATATGCACTCCATTGCACATAGGCTGGGCAGATGCCATGCTGGTTTAAGAAAGTTTACCTGTGTCTAGAGATACCTAGTGATGTCTAGATGAAGTCTACTTGCTTTAAGAGCTATGATCCTTGTACATCCTTTTGAAACTAGCCCAGTGTTTGATAATTCCCCTCTTTAATTCTGATCCGTGTATTTGCATGATTGTTGAGCAACTTTATATAACTTTTCTACTGAATGCATTTCCACAACTGTCAAGCTGCATAAGCTGTTTCTGAATCCAGTGCAACTACTGTGCAAATGGGAGAATGCAGACTCTTAGGCAAATATCCGAAGCTTAATTTCTGTCCTGATCTGATAATGGTTATTGTGAATCTGATTGTAGTAATACTGAATTACTGGAATAGTACCTCTGAAAACACATGTTAACAATGCAGGTCCATGGTCACTGTCTCCTATTGTATCCCAGTTTTTTATGCTGAGACTGACAATGCAATTGTGAGACTATGTGGGTATAGTTTTTGTTGTGATTAAACAAACTCTTGCTGGATCTTTTTGACATTCAGCTGTTGCTGAAGATGTTAAAGCAAAAGTAAATGTACTAATCATTGGTAACAAAGCAGCCTAATCCACACTGACCTACAATTTGTTTAGGATCCTTTGGAGCAACAAAGAGATTAAAGTATATAAAAAAAGAAGAGGTAAATAGTGGGTCAGAGATTAGAAGTGAAAAAGGAAAAAGCTGCCTTCCCCCAGACCACACACTGATAGTGGACTTTTGGTCACTGATTGTTAGAAAATGTTTCATGTTTCACTTTCCCCCAGAACCTTAGAAACAGAAGGTTTGATTGGCACTTGTCATGACTGATAGAGAGACGAAGATGCTTTGGTAAAAAGAAGAGGGAGGCAGCCGTGTCAAAAGCAGAAGTAGTCAAAGGATGATTCCTCCTTTCTGTGGTTTTGTCTCTTTCTAAATTATTCAAATCTGGGTGGCATCTTAGGATAACTGGCATTTTGACACAGCTTAAAGGATTGTCTCACTAACTCTATTGAACTAAGGCTGCCATCCTTTTTAAGAAAAATTATAAAGAGGCAGATCTTCTATAATCTGATATGTATACAAATCAAAGGCAGCTTGATGCAGGCATCTTAAATATTTTGGAAGGAGGGCAGCAATTTTATCCATTTTGTGACTGATTGTCTTCTGCATCCATCTGCAAGAATGCTACTTATTAGTCTAAAAAAAGCCTTTATTTGATTTTCTTTAGAATATCCATAGTTGTTTGCAATGCATCTGGTGGTTACAAATCCAAGTCAGGCCAGCTGGATCAGAATCAACAAACGTGGGGAATTTTTTCAGTCGAAAGAAGGTACCTCACCAACAGGGAA
The DNA here is from genome assembly GCA_013398115.1 of Falcunculus frontatus. Taxonomy (NCBI): domain Eukaryota; kingdom Metazoa; phylum Chordata; class Aves; order Passeriformes; genus Falcunculus; species Falcunculus frontatus. The sequence continues at coordinate 342,590 of VZRV01002300.1, read as the reverse complement.
TCTCCTCTATTGATGGTCATCTTGATTATGGATTTTTCTTTTAGGGGCAATTTTCTTTCTTTCTTTTCAGAAAGGGACCGTGTCCCCTCTTAGTGCTTTGTCTGAACCATGCTGGCTGGCGTAAATGGGCTCCCCAGGGTTAGGAGCTCCTCTGTCATTCTAAGCTGCCATTTTATGCTTTGGTATCCTCTTCACTTATCCATAACCAGAGCCAAATCCTGCTCTCTTTATTCACGGGAATCACCCACTGAAATAAATAATCGCATAAATTTTGGATTAGAAGGATTAGATGTCCAGTGGCATTCTGTGCTTAACTTCTTAAAATCATTCAGCAAAGCCCATGATTCTCACACTCTTACAATCTCACACTCTCATTGCACTTGGCTGTCATTAGAAGGAAAAATATCATCTTGGCCTTTGTACTGAAGGGTTTTTCTTTTCTCAAAGCATGTATTTGCTTTGAGCTCCTAGCAAGCCAACCAACACCCTTCATTGATTGGCTTAGTTTTTTAATTCCTCATGAAGAAAATCTTTGATTTTCCAAAAAGAACAGCTACATTGGGTGACTCTTTGCATGTATGGTGCCCAGGGGGTTTCAGAGGTCCTTCATCCCCACCCAACAATGGTCACCAAACTGAAGGCTTCCTAATGGACAGTTTAAAGTGCTAAATGAAACTAATTGGATAAACACAACTTTTAAAGAGATGGGGCTGAACTCTAGACAGATTCATCTGATGGGTTTTTTTTCTAGTAGCCAGTTTAGGTTCTAAGATGAATCTTCTAGACTTTTATGAGCAGGACATGCACATTCATTATTCCAATAACACACACCAAGATAATTGTACAAAATTTCTGGGGAGACGGATGAAATGGGAGAACTCACAATGCTGGGAATATGAGGTAGGCAACCTTTTTACTTGACAAGAGAAGTATGAACCCTCAGCACTTTGAACTATTAACATCTTGATTTTCTTAACTGCTGACTAGGGAAGGACCAAAAGATGTGCACCACTAGTCTCTAATGATTTTTTTTTCCTGATTTGAAACAATTCTGTACCTTTATGTATGATTCACCTTTTGTTACTAGTGGTGAAAGAACCACTTAAGATTCACATGAAGAGAAAGATAGTTTTTGTTGCAGGCAGGACTTCTGAACTCTGCAGAAGGCCTTAATGATATTGACATGGACTTGGATAGACTTGCAAACCTGGATTATAGAAACCCCTAAGGTGCAGAGCAGTGAGAGGAAGAAGAAGCACAAGTCTTTCATTGTCCTGTGTAGGGCCGGGAATTGGACTCAGTGATCCTGATGGGTCCCTTCCAACTCATAGCATATTCTATTTTCTATGATTCATATTAATTCATAACTGAAGAAGGCTCAGATCACTCTTGCCAAAATACTGAAAATGCGACCATCTCTAGCTTCCAAGATGGTGAGCTTTAATTTTAAGCTTGTATTTGATTCCCCAGATCAAAGGAGAAGAGGGTAGCTGTACCACTAGAATCAAACTCCTGCCTGCACCATTTTCTATGCTGTTGCCATACTTCAGATGTGATCGTGATTACCAAATAACCCTTAATCATCCCACATACACTTTTGAAGGTTATGTCCTCTGTAAAGTGATATCTTTCATGATAGCAGAAGAGACAGGGGGTCTATTTTAAAAACTAAATAATACACTCAAAGCCTGAGCAAGCCTTCCTTTTTCACAATTGAATCTATTTGTGTCTATAAAATAATTAGATTGTCACGTGCAATTGCCCAGAAGAAATTCAGATTCTGCACCAGTGACATGCATGAGAGTTATAATTTTTTTACATGTGCAATTTAAGCTGCTTTGCTGTATAATCCTGACCCAAGGAGTTTTCAAATGCCCTGTTTCATCTGATTAGAACTGAAAACATTTTTGTTGATTTCACCCTGTGATTGGCAAACATGATTTGCATTCTGTAATATGTAAGTCTTCACAGATTCTGGAATTCGGTCCCAGGTTTAAATTAGGCAGCAACAAGTAAAGCAAAATGTTGAACGACCAGAATATCCTAAACTGGAATTATTTGTCCAGATTGCTGAAATCTGTGGCCTTAAAGAGCTGACTGTATGGTCTGTATTTTCCCCAAACTGTGAAATTAGATTCCTTTTATGGATCCATCACGGTAGTATGGAGCCATTAGATACATCATCCTACACTTGTCAGCCAGCCTTTCCTGTTCATCAGGACTGTAAAGCATATTAAGCAGACAATAATAGTACCCTTCAGGATGATTAGGTTGTCATGTTTTCCAGCTGAATCCTGTACTTTGCCCCTGAATCCCACAAGCAGCAGAGGGCTTCTTTGAAACCCAGGTCCTCTGTGTTCCACTTGCATAGGGTGGTGCCAGGGATGTTTCTTTCTCCTCTGCCACTGAGTTTTCTTCTCCAATTCTTCCACTGTGGTACCTATGAAAGTCAGTACAGATGCCAGGTCTTCAGACAGCCATGCTTCATCCTGCAGTGCCAGTTCCTGGAAAGAGGCTGAAATGTGCTGGCAAGCTGCAGAGTCACAGTGCTGAGTGAAAAGAAAGTTGTTCAAACAACATCTAATGGACTTAATCCCCACTTCCTGCCCTTTCAGGATAACAACTGAGTTTCAAAGGCAGTGCAAACTAATATACAATTCCTAGGAACAGTTTGACAAAGTTAAAACATCCATCAGACTGAAAGTGGTGGCAAATAAAAGTCTCTCAAGAGAGTAGAAAGGTGAAAGACAGATTTCTTTTGTGAGTGTTTCAATCTACCCAGTGACCTGCAGCCTGGCCATGGCCAGGCATGAAAAACACAGCCTGCCCAGAGCAGTTCCTGACCTCAGCAGCCCCATTTCCTTGCTGTGTATGCCAAGGCTTGGGGGGCTCTGGAGCTGTTTTGGTGCCTTGCAGGGAAAATTGCATCGGTGTCCTGTAGATGTTTAACTTCAGTGGGGACAAACTCATATCCAACTGTTTCCTCTTCAGAGTCAAAAGGCATTTCAGGAGTCAGTCTCAGCTTTTATATTTACCTCTACCTTTTAATTGGTTGCATCTGTACAAGAAAAAAAACTCCGCAAATCAAACCCCACTGAGAATTGCTTCTCCAGACAGTCTCTCCCAGGTGGTGGGTGGATGACAAGGTATCACTGACTTCAGGCCTCCTCCTGCTGTGCCACAAATACCATGGCTGTGATGCAAAGTCATGAACTGTTTTAAGTGGGTCAGTTTTGTACTTACCACTTTTATGTCATGCAATGTGATTATCATCTGAGCCACTTTGTTTTTTCCCCTGTATTGGGTCTGCTTTACACTGGTTTTTGTGGTATTAAGTGAGCATGAGGACATTAGTGTCACGTAACTCCACGTTGTACCTTTCTGGCTGCCTTGACAAAAATACAGCTACATAGATATGCCTGGTTTGGATCCCATTTGTAGACCTGGGCACCTACCACAGGATGTTCTGCTGTTAGTGATCATAACAGTGCCATGTAAATTTTCTGAGGTGCCAACAGGAATTCAGACTTTTCCACTACCAAGGGATAGGTGTGTGTGCACAAATGAGCCGTGGGGTTTCATGCCCTCTTGTCAGCCGTGCTCATTGTGCCAGTGCTCCTCTTCTGGGCTGGGGCATCCTCCTCCTGAATCACTGCTGACAGCTCTTGACAATGCAAGTGGTGGCTCTGCAGCCACTTTTCCCATCCACACTTGCTGTCGGCAAGACTCACGCTGAAAATGCCAGCAAAGCAAATTATATGCTATTGTACAATCATGCTATAATCATTTCTGTAGAAAATGTGCCTTTAATAAGTGCATTGCAAGAAATTCCCTTCTCTTTTGTGTTTAGCATAATGAACCTTCAGACAGCATTTTAAAGAAAGTGTAGCAGTCACTAAGCTCCTATTTCTGTGTTTATTTGTCGAGCAATTTAAGCGGCAAGTATAATCAGCTTTTTTGGATAAACACTAGGCAAACTTGGAGTGTTTTAAAAGCATAATAGGGCACCCTGCAGTGGTTATCTTTTTAAATATTTTATTCAGAAAAGATATTCTGGGATGCCACAGGTTCTCCTGTCTGACAGTGCTTAATGGCTGGTGTTCCAAGATCCTTTCTCAGCTTTTTCTGCAGGCAAGCAGCTGCCCTCAGCAGTCATTAAGAAGCCTTATCTAGCAAAGGATGTTAAGGTGTGCTGCCAGACAGTCTGGCAAAATTGGCACTTTTTAATGGTCTAATCAAAGCAAAGCAACTGGCCTCGACTCATTCAGGTCAGGAGGAGGATTAAAGAGGTAGAGCCCACAGCAGAGGTGCAAATACCAAGGGAGGGCTTGATGCTGGCTTTTTCAGGTGTGTGTGGATAGCACAGTGCAGTTCCAAGGCCTGGTTAGCTGGTACTCCTGGACCTCTGTGCCTGTCCCTGCAGAGTAAATCTCAGGTGTGGAGCTGGTGTCTGGGATCCTGGCAGAGTTCTGTCCCTGCTCAGGTTGTTACAGATCATTTTTATAATGCTGACTGCAAAACTGTCTCCTTGTGACTCCTGTCTGCTGTTCTGAGCTTCTAGATGAGAGTCAGAATATATCTATCCTCTCACCCCTGACACATGTCCCTCCTTCTGGTAGAGCCCAGTCCTGCAAAACCATGGTTGCTCTGTGCTCTTCTGAGCAATCTGAAGATGCACAGAAGCATCCATCCCTTGGGACCTTGTGCAGCCTCTGCACTGCTGTTCCTACCCAGGGACACATGGTGGGAGGTCAGCAGAATGGAAGAGTCATTTGCCTGTGAAACTCTAAGTTGGAAGTGGGTTTTTACAGGTTGTCTCTTTAGCTGGCAGAGACACCTTACTTGTGTTACCCAAAAAAAAGCTGCCTTCCCTCTACTGACCAGAGAGGGAACCTGATGTGTCCTAATTTAGGCTGACTGCTAACGCTAGCTAGTAGGAAGTGTCTTCCTCCTTTGGTGGGCTGCTTTAACAGCTTCTTTAGCTGTCACAAAGCTCTCTGAGCTGGCACCTCAGGAGCTGTTAGCTACTGCTTTTCTCTGGCAGCAGTGCTGGCTGGAGCTGTGTGCCCTCTCTGGTAGAGTGACAGCACAAACTCAGTTCTGGAGGCCTGTAAGGAGACACTGGAAGCTTCTTTCACCAGAAGAACAGCAAAGGGAAGTAAGAGGGAGAAACTGGCTGTATTTATGCTTCAGGCCTTTCCTCTTTCACACCTCCACACTGAACAGTTGGATGTTGCTTATTTTTGGAACAAACAAAATCCAGTAAATGCCATCTGCTTCTGACAAAATGAGCAACACTTGCTAAAACAGAAACAACAATATGCATTAAAATACCTCTGATAGAACAACAGGCCCCATAAAAATATAACAAAGGCTGACGTTCTGTTCAGTGCCAAAAGTGTTGATAGAAAGAAACTTTTTGCATTAAGTCTAAAATAGAGCTGTACCTAACAGAATCCTAAAATAAACCAGAAAAGTTACCTTTTTTTTCATTCTGCACGAAGTCCAAAACAGAAATTTAGCAACTGCTTATAAATCTGTTTCCATCAGGAGGCATCTGGGGTGCCATACAGAATTTACAACAGTTGGAGTGCATCTTTATTTCTGTGATGTCATGAGCCCTTTTTTGCCTTACACAGAACTGAAAGCAGTTCAATCCAATGGGCAAATTCCAAGTTGTCCTCTCAGATGTCACTTTTTCAGCTTTGTCTTCCTGGGAATTGTGGAAGTCAGTGAATGCCCTGTCCTAATCCTCACCCTAGTGAAAAAAAATCACTAAATGAAGACCCTTGGGGCAGCTTCCTAACTTCATGCTGGGAGGGTGGCTTGATTCTCCTTTTCTTCTCAGAGCATGTCTCATATAATCATCACTCAGTGTCATAAAGAGAGACTCTTTAACAATTATGTAGTTATGGGAATTGCTCTGCTGAGCATGGCAAGGCTTTTCTCTGGTCCCCTCTTCAGTGGGCTGTGGAGAGGGACTTGGACAGTTTTACTGTGACATTGACATCAATATCACATTGAGGCTGTGTGGGCACTGCTCACTTCTGAGGTCAGTCTCTGAGCATGTCATCACCTGAACTATCAACCACGTAAAACACCCTTAATGTGCCTCAGTCTGCTCCAGGCCTCCATCCCTGTTGGACCAGCCTGGTAACAAGGTGCTCATGCAGGTTCTGATTTTGGAAGACCTTCACAAATTTGTAATGTCATCTGTACATATTGTACCTTATCCATACAGAGAAGAAGTCATGGGCCTCCTTCTGGGAACAGGAGGCAACCCAGGCCACGGACTCCTAAAGATCTCTAAAAAGGGGCTAACAAAAGCAGGACTTGTTCACAGAAAACTGCACAAACTGTGGACCAGTGTGGGTGGATGTGACCTGGCCATGGTGTAGGTGTTTTAGGCAGCTTGAGCAACCTTAGATAGAAGAAATGCTTGCTGAGGAGACTTGCTGAATAATGCAGTAAGGGAGAGATACCACCCTTCTAGCCCTGCCTTCCAGGCTGTCTGGGTACTGACAGGACATTTAGGGATAGTGCTGGAGTCTGTTCAGTACGTTTTAGCTAAATGGTCCTAATTATTCTGAACCAGCAGCAAAGCTGCTTAATAATAGATCATCCTCCTGATCAATTGACCCTCTGTGGTCTTCAGTGGCAAGTTTTTCTTCCACATTGTTGACAAAGATGTTAAATAGGAGAGGACCAAGATACAGCTCAATAAATGTTGTTCATTTGTAATGACATTTTTAGACCCATCAGCCAGTTTTTAACCCACTGAATAGGTAGCATGATAGTTTAGTGTCATTCCGGTGTCTTAATCAAAGTTTCATGTGATACCAAGTGAAATACACAGTAGAAGTCCTAAGTCTATTACCTATATCAACCAAACCTGTAATCTTATCCAGAAAACAAATCAAGTTAGTTTGACAAGATCTATTTTCATAAACCCATGTTGACTGGCATTAATTATATTTCCCTCCTTCCATTCTTTATTAATCAAATCCCTTATCAGCTGCTGCACTGTTTTGCCTGGGTTTGATGTCAAGCTGACAGGTCTATAATTACCTAGGTCGTGCCATTTACCCTTTTTAAACAGTGGCACAATATTAGCTTTCTTCCCAGCTCTGGCACTTCCTCAGCATTTGGGAAACGAGGAGAAAGAACTGCTCCAGTTTCTGTTAAAACTCTTGGAAATAATTTTCCAGGTTGGCTGATGTCTAACTTTTGTGTTTTCTTTTTAATATCTCTGTGAGCTGCTATTGCAATGGAAGGCGTGTCATAATAATCCTCTTATTTTATTTACATCAGTGAGCTCAATATAGCAATTTGGTGGTTTTTCCTAACTACACCAAAGGCTTGCATATTCAGCATGTCTGTGTTTTCTTTATTGCTCTTTATTGGCATTTGTGTCCCTTCTTCTTACAATCAGTAGAGTAAAGCCATCGTTAGGAGCTGTTGTTTCTGGTATAGTTTAAATCTTTCATTACAGGAATTTACCTCAAAGCGCTTTATGAGCTTCAGGTGAACAGACTTCCAAAGTTAGAATAAAATAGAATAGAGCAGAAGAATAGAATAGAATAGAATAGAATAGAATAGAATAGAATAGAATAGAATAGAATAGAATAGAATAGAATAGAGCAGAAGAATAGAAAAGAATAGAGCAGAAGGATAGAATAGGATAGGATAAGATGGAATGGGATGGGATGGAATGGAATGGAGTGGAGTGGAATGGAATGGAATAGAATAGAATAGAGTAGAGGAGAGTAGAATGGAATGGAATAGAATAGAATAGAGTAGAGGAGAGTAGAATGGAATGGAATAGAATAGAATAGAGTAGAGGAGAGTAGAATGGAATGGAATAGAATAGAATAGAGTAGAGGAGAGTAGAATGGAATGGAATAGAATAGAATAGAGTAGAGGAGAGTAGAATGGAATGGAATAGAATAGAATAGAGTAGAGGAGAGTAGAATGGAATGGAATGGAGCGGAGTGGAATGGAATGGCATGGAATGGAATAGAGAAGAGTAGAATGGAATGGAATAGAATAGAATTAGAATAGAATAGAATAGAAAAGAAAAGAAAAGAAAAGAAAAGAAAAGAAAAGAAAAGAAAAGAAAAGAAAAGAAAAGAAAAGAAAAAAGAAAAGAAAAGAAATTGTTTGGGTTGGAAGGGACGTTAAATACCATCTAGTTCCAACCCCCATGCCATGGACAGGGATGCTGCCCATTAGGTGTGGTTACTCAGAGCCCCATTTGATCTGGCCTTGAAAACTTCCAGGGAGGGAACATCCACAGCTTCTCTGAGCAGCCTGTTCCCATGCCTCATCAACCTCCAAGCAAAGAAATTAATCCTAACATCTAATCTAAATCTCCCCTCTTTTAGTTTAAGATAATTGCCCCTTTTCCTGTCGCTTTTTGCCCATGTAAAAAGTTGCTTACCGTTTTTTTTTATAAGCTTCTTTGAAATACTGAAAGTACTGAAATTATCCACAGTTTGACTAAGGATCTCAGCCTCATGGAGGTCAGCAAGTTTCCCAGAGTCCTTCACAGCACACCTGGATGTTGCTGCCATGCCTAGCACAGTACTGTGTGATTCACACAGAAGAGCCAGAGCACTCAGGCCTTTGGAGGCTCAGCCCGCGCTGGTTTCATTGTGCATCCTTTCCTGGGGGCAAAACAGTGGTAATGTGGTAGTTGGTGAACTGTAGTGCTTCCTAACTGCCCCAAGGACTAAATTGGTCTTTCCATGCAGTTACTGCAGGATACCCATTAGAAATATATTTATGACCTTCAAGGAAAAAAAAAAAAGACAGGGGCATGCACTAATGGGGTGGAAAAAACTCAGATGTTAAAAAGAGGGCAAAAGAATTATTTCATTGTCTCAGCGGTGTGAGACAAGGAAAGATGTTAGAAAACATGGCATAAATCTCTCCTCACATTCCTCTCATTTTGTTGAGGACTATTCAGTTTTGTTGCATTTAAACATTAAAGATGTCTATTGAATAAAGCAAGGAGAAGATAATACTTTTTTAGACAGGTTCTTGCTGTAGATTTCCATTTCATGCTAGACTGCATAGAAGAAAGCAACCTGTGTGCATGAAAGGAGAGTGTGAGGGGTGGGCAGGGTGCTGGTACTGGGAAGGGGAGGCGAGTGCTCAGTGTGTAATCAGATGAAGCGAGCTGTTTGGCATTAGTGTGTTAGCTTTGTCCAAGCTCCCAGCATCTCCAGAGGGCCAAAGCACACTCTTCATTTGTCACCCCAGCGCACCTTTTGTGTGAACAATTTCCCATTGGTATTACCCAGAGCTTGGAGTCGATAGCTGGACTAGCCTCTTTGCTTGTACTATTATTTCCAGCAAGCTTCATACATCTGCAGTAAATCCAGGAGGATTTGCAAGTGGGCTGAGGAAGTATGAGTGACAGAATGAGCTGATAAGGCCCGAGTCCCACAGAAACAAAAGGCTTCCCATTTTGTCCTGACAAGACAGGCGCTGCCTTGGAATTGATTTGATTTGATCAAGTTTTTTGCCAGCTGACCCCAAAAGTTCACACAAGTGAAGAATTAAGCCCCCAAGCTTTCCACAGTCACTAGTAAACCTTCATATCAGGGCCAAGGATGACAGTATCTGTTGTGAGTTTGGTTGCCTGTTTGCTTTTATAAAGCAGGATCACTGAGGCTTTTCCTGCTGATGCATTTTTGATGGTAAGAAACTGAAAAGTGTCTAATGACCCACAGCTCTGTGGACAGAGCATCTTGAAAGAAACCTTAGTTGCAAAGCCAGGCATCAAGCTACAATGCTATTGAACTTTAATACACTCTGAAAGGGTAAGACCTAATGAGGTAAAGCATAATAACTTTCTGTAAATCCTTATTCTTGAACTTGTTTCTAACCAGGGGAGCATGAGACAGGGGTAGCATGAATCAGAATGCCTGCCTGATATTATAGAGCTAGACATTCTCAAAAGTCAGCAGAAAGTGTTTAGGAGAGTGTAGAAAGATACAGGTCTACTTCTACTCTGGCAGAAGTGAAGACAAAGTGTAAAAGGGAAGCATGAGCAGACTTGGCAGCTGGGCTAGCAAAGGAAAAACTGGTGCTAAAAAATTAAAGCTGTCCAAAAGAATGGGGTCTTGAGAGAAATGCATTTCTTCATAACAGCTGTCATTGTTTGAGCTACACAATATGGTAATGTGCAAGTTTTATCAAGGGCTACAGGTGCTGTGAAATAGATTGTCCTGCCCATCTATGGGGCGTGTGAGAGGGGTGCACATAGACCTTCTTCAGTTTCATCCCACTTCACTGAGAATCTCCTCTTACCTGTGAAATCCTTGTCAGAGAGATTGCACTTATATATTTATTGCCCAGGGAGGCTGAGTTTGATGATGTACAGCTGGATTTTTCCTCTCTAAGCCTTTCCTATTCCATGGTAGAGCTTTGGGAATGGCAGACTGGCTCTCCCTTGCTGTTACAATGGCATCCACACCCTTATTTGCAAAGACCAGGTAACATTTGTGTAACCTAGCCAGAGGTATCCAAAATATTAGGATTTCTATGTTTATGTGTATGTGTGAGAGAGAGAAGGAGCGGGGAGAAGAATGGAGAAACTAGTTTTAGATCAAAGCCTAAATCTTAAATTTATAAGGTGTATTTCTTTTTAAGGGTGAATAAAGTGAGATATTTACAATGCCTCATGGATTCCACACCTGGGAGTTACAGGACTGCCTGTTGGGGATGCCTGTAAAATGAGGTGCCCTTTGGACCCTCTTAACCTAGAAAAGAGGTCTCCTCTTTCATATGAAAGTGTTGCTGTGTGCCTCAATTTACTTTTACTTGTTTAACACGGGAGTACAAACTTTACAGACTCTTGAACCTCTTCTGTGCTTTTATCTGCCAGTAGTGGTGTGTTAAATCTATCTCTGCCCATAGTTCATGGCAAACACTGAAAGCCTGTAAAAGTATAAGACAGCCCCATTTAGGAAACATTTTTGGTTAAATGCACTGTCATATTTTTTGTGCAATAGGGTACCTACAAAGGATTTATTTTGGTTAAAAACATGAAATTTTAAAGTCAGTCAAATACAGATAAGAAGGGAATCCCCTTGCATTTACAAATTATTGATGGACTTTAAAAGGGGCTGATTTTTGGAACGAGAGGTGTATACCTATGCATACACTTTTGACAATCAATTTATATCTTTTAAACAATATTATTCTCTCCCCTGGTTTCATATGAAATGGTTGGTTCTGAAAAGCAAGTATGTTAATTCAGAATTATTGCTAGGAACCTGAAAGTTTGTGTTCCCAGCCCTGATGTTTTAATGGTCAAGTCCCAACATAAGTTAGTTTCTACTCCAGCAAAGCTTCTTTAGCTTCTTGGAAGTAGTATACTGTTTTTAGAATTTAATTGAGCCCCTGGTTATTCTTTCCCTTGTAGTTTCCTTTCTATCTGGGCAATCTATGATTGCCCAGTCAACAGTATTACTTAATTGGCTGAAGATGCTAATCCAGCTTTCCTGAAAGGAAAAGCATCCTAGACACAGTTGCCAATTATTCCATTATCTCTATTGACAGCCTGGTGTAGTTTGATGTCCTTCAAAGCTCTGACACAGATATCCCATGGGAGGCCATTGTCTCCAGTTAAAGCACAGTGCTGAAGAGCAGTGGTTTTCTGTGTCTGCTACCACTGTGTTCACTGGCTTTGGAAATGTTACTTAATCTTTTGGTTTCCCTATCTGTAAAATGGGAAAAATGTGTTATTCGGGGAAGGTTAAGAGGGTTAATCTTTTGATGTTCATAAAATGTTACAAGATCTTCTTTATAGTTTTAAGAACAGACAACAAATGTAATAAAAAACGAAATGGAAGTTATGGAGCTGGGTAGGAATAGAGGTTGGTACTGATTTCATGATATGGCTACCTCAGTTTTTCTCTTGTTTTGAAATGTTTTGAAATGCCAAAGCTAAAGTTTCCAGTATAGTTTGACTTCTACCCTCCTTCTTGCATCATGACGTGGCCTTTCAGAATGTAATACTGGAGTATCTTCCATAATTTCCTGGCCTTTAAGTACTTGACTTTTCAATTTTAATATTCTTTTAATATGAGAAGCTTACTGCAAGTACAAGAGTTTTAGCTTACAAAAGCAAAGTAAGCCACCTTCCCCTCCTCAGGAACGGGGCGTGCTGCCAAAGGTGACGTGGCCCTTGAGCTCTGCACAACCACAAGATCCCCATGCAAGTGTCCCCCACGCCTGGGTGTTCCCTTGAGTGTGTCTGGAATCCTCTTGTATTTCCCTCGCCTTTCCCTTCACTACCCTTGTTCATATTCACTTGCTAGGCTCTCTTCTCTGCAAACTTAGGACTGTTGTCATGGATCGTGCCCTGTGCACCCCTTGAAGCACACAGGAGTTCAGAAAGCTGATATACAGGCACGACTGTGTGCATGGAGTAAATGCTACAGGTGGTGCCCAGCTTGGGAACAAAGAACCAAACACTGATTTTCCTGTTCTTTGCAGCAGTACTAAAGCTTGTTTCTCCCAAGTGCCTTTTTAAGGTATGAGCTTAGAAATACTGGACTTAAAAAATGTTCTAGTACTGGTTACTTCTTTTTTCTTTGAAGGGATTAAATTTCAGTTTTGCAACTCTCTTTGAAATATTTCGTTAGAATTATTTACGGTTTCAATAAAAACAATGTTTTTAATTTTCAGCATTAGGCAAAAGTACATGATTCTACCTTTACCTAAGGAACAAATAGCCTTGCTATCATGTCTCTGCAAAGGTGGAATGCTTACCTGCTTTGGAGTCAAGACTTGGGGTTGTCTTGTGCAGGGCCAGGAGCTGGACTCAATGGTCCCTGTGGATCTCTTTCAACTCAGGATATTCTATGATTCTATGGCTTCACATTTGGTATAGGGTGACTAACTAGCCCAGCCTGAGGGGTACACACTGTCTCTATCCCATAAATCTGGTCTGTTCATGATGCTGTTTGAGTACAGACATGCTCAGATGGATTTATTTAGAGTTTGGCAGCTGGTTTTTCTTAGGTTTTCCTCCTCTGTGCAAACTGAGTAGGCACAGAGTGAAGGCCTGAGCATGACTTTGGATGCAGTTGTTTTGGGCTCCCTCCCTGGTAAAGGCAGGGAGAGGAGACAGAGCTTGATGGTGGGAGGGAAGGAGAGTGTTCCTGGCTGTAAAGTTCTGAGCAACAGCAGGAAAAAGATGGCAGACCCAAATGTGGGTCTGCCTGAGCCCAAAGACCTCTAGCAGCCTTTAGGGTATATATTATGAGAGGTACAATGCACATGGGGCCCAGTTCCCCCTAACCTCAGTCTCTATGACTCCTACTGGGGGCACTGCAAGCAAGCTTATATTGAAAGCTATGGAGCTGTTTTTAAACGGTTCTTTACAGCAGAGAATAATTAATTAAACAGGTGGTTCCATGAGAGGTGCTACTAATGATGGCTGCTTTCCAGGATTTCTCTCTCTCGTGTGGATTTCCAGGCTGTAACAAAGGTTGAGCTCATGCTGAGGTCTTTCCCTCAATGAGGGAATTAATAGGGCCTCCCTCCCTCCCTCTACTCTGCTGCCTATTTTCATGAAACTTGTAGGTACTTAATTCCTGTCAACCATCTATGCCTCTGTCTCGCTTGGTCAAAATTGATCAACGATTTTAAAACTTCCTGGGGATGGGGAGAGTAAACAAAGAAAGAGAAACAGATGCATGAGGAGCATGGCTGGAGAAAAACCTTTTCCTAAAGTCGAAATTATTGCCCGAGACTGGAATAGAAACCTGCTCTTTGTTTGCCCCTTCAGCCATACTGGAGGAAAAGAATAAGTAAGGGGAGATCAGTGGTGGTGGTGAGGCTGTCCATACAGTTTTGGTGTCCATGTTTTAAAAAGTTGTCAGTCTTTTTAGGGGGGCAAGAATCACCAAAAGATCTTTTAAGGAATGGTAAAAACGTCTGACAGAAACACTGACAGAGCTTCATTTAATTTCCTCCAAGCATAATCTTTACTAGAGCATGTAAGTCATTTTACAGGGGTGATATGCTACATAAAGGGTTCTTTAACCTTGGAAAAACTGATTCTGTTGAGATTTAAAACAAGTTCAAGTGTCATGTAAGCCAAACACCGGTCTTAGAACAAATGAACTGAACATCCACATGGGATTCTCCATATTCTGCCAGCTTCAGCTCAAAGCAGGGAAGTCTTCCTGAAATCTGTGCTTTGGCTAGGTACAAATAATTGGACCAGTTGTATAGGAATGTATGATGTCCTTTGGCCTTTGTTATTCACCAAAGCAGAGTAGATTCTTTAAGAGCCTAATCCGACCTTAAAAGTTGCTTAAGTAAGTACTGAAGATTTCTTTCCTGATCCTCCATTTCTGGGAGAGGCATGACCTTCCATCTTTCCCTTCCTGAAATTGTTACAGGGCTGTTTGGTTAACCACTCCGTTGCAAGGGGAGTTGCAACTTTATTAAATACTTGGGTGAGAAGAAACGTCAAGGTTTTATTACAAGTGAAATGACAGATTTTCTTTCGTGGTTTGCTGGTTTTTTTGAATCACCAGAGGGCGCCAATGCAGATCTTCCCAGAATTGATGCTTCCCAGAGGGTTGGAACTCTACATCTCTCAAGCCCATGTCGGTGTGCAAACAAAAAAGGGGCAACTTCTGAAAATTCCTGTGGTGAAAACAGGTATTAGGTCCTGGGGAAGTGCTCGATACTAAACACAGTGCAAATCTTTTCCAGAACCTATGACATTAGTGCACTGGTTGTCTTTGACTTAAATCTTTCTTAGAGGCTGACAGTAAGATCTGTGCAAAACCAATTTGGCCAGAAATTAGTTTTCTCATTCCTCTCAGCATCATAGTTTAGTTTGGAATTAGGAAGAACACCATGTGATAACAACAGTCTTGGAGCATCTGTCAATTTGTGCTTGAAATAGAAATCTCTGCTGCTGTTTTGACATGGAAAGCCAAGTAATTTTTGTTGTTTTTATCATACAGATTTGGCTCATGTGGAGTATATAGGATATGAAACAACGGCATTCAGGCACCTTTATTTGTCCTTTTGTACCGTTCAGGACACAGCAATAAACAAACAATGAACATTCCCTCCCAATAGGAACCTTTCTTGCTCATGCCCCGAAACACAACCTGAAGACAAATGTACTCTTTTAAAAAGAAACAAGAGATTTATGTTGCAAGCTTGTTTAGATACCAGCCAGAATACCACATTGCCACAACACTGTGAATCACTCCTCCTCTCTTTACAGTAAAATAATTTTGCTGATAATGATGATGATGATAATTCAGATTATTTTCCTGGCACACTTTTGCAAATGATTATCTCTATTTTCCAGTTCTCATTCTAAATGAACAGGAAATTGGAAGAGCTGAGATCCAACACTTTTCCCTCATCAGGTCCTGAATTTCCTGGTGGCTTCCCTTGATGTGAAAGTAGGGTTTCTTTCCTATGAACACAGTGATGAGGTGATAGAAATAACAGCCTAGGGGCAGAGAGAAAGACATTGGAAAGGTACTAATCAGTATTAGGAGGAGTTTGAATGCAGAGGTGACATAGTTGGTACCATCTGCAGAACTCCTGGGCTCAGCCTGTGCTTGTGGCATGACCAGACTTTTCTCTCCAATTTTCTCATCCCACTCCCAGCAGTTTTTCATGCTGTGTTAGGTGTGAGGAAGAAAGGCCAGCTTAATACTTTGTCTTGTTGGATGATAGGCCTGGAAACAAGCAAAAAAACTTGAGGATAGGGAATCCCATATGGTATTTTTTAATGGTTTAATGTGGCCTACTTGATCTCATGAAGAGAGAGAAATAGGAAAACGTGTCTTTTCTGTGATATAGCTGCTTAATGCTGAAAGAGAAAAGTTTGTATACCTGTCTCTTCTGACTGAACAAACCAAAGGACTTTAATTTCTAGTGGTATCTTTGGGAGTATCTTTGCAGGATGCTGCTCTGCAGATCTCAAGTCTGAAGAGGTTCTTTTCTTTAACATTTAAAACAAATAACAACAAGTCTTCGCCACACTCCCAGACTACTGCCTGACCAGGATGGAGCTCTTATGCTTTATACATGTTAAACATCTCCTATTCACAGCTAACTTTGACTTTGTGCCCTGGGCCAGGTGAAAAGACATTTCCGAATAAGAAAGAGAAGGGGAAAAGAAAAAAGAAAACTCACAACAAAAAACACCGAAACATGAGAAGCAAACCATAAATTGAAATTTCTGCAAGAGGAGGTGTCTGTGGCCAGTGTTGTTGTGCATCTAAAAAAATAGTTATCTTTATGGCAATTTACAAAAATGCTTAAGGAAAAGTGGGGAAAGGAGTTCTTTTATGGGCTATTTTATCCTTTTTTTGTCTGCTCTTGCAGTCGACTTTTTGGCAAAATACTGCATCTTCAGCCAGGAGAAGTTGGCGAAGCACAAAAGGGCTTTTGAAGCAGTAAGTGTAAATTCAGACTTCTTTTCTTTTCCTTTCTTCCTTTTTTTTCCCCCTCTCCCTCTCCTCCTGTGTCTGTAGACAGCTAAGCAGAAATAATAAGCACCATTGCTTGCAGTACACGTCCCATGAATTACGCTGACATCAAATGTAACTTTAGAATGGAGGCACGCTTTATTCTTTTCGACGAACTGTTCCCCTATCCATTCTTTATTTACATGTCGTGAGCCTAAGCGCTGCACAGCCAGTCAGAACACACACACAAGAGGGGGGAGAAAAAAGGAGGCCATTAAACAAATTAAAAGGGATGGGGATGACTAATACAGTACTCTTGGAATCTGCAATTTGATTAGTCTGAGTTTAATACACAAAAGCAGCGCCGAAGCAGGAGGGGAGTCGAAGTGCTCTTTAATAACCTTCTACAATTAAATTATGGTGATGAATTTAACTATTCTGTGCTTCTAAAGGGGTCTTATTATCTGATTGACTCTGAAAGAAAGTCAGTATTTAACCAGGGTTCTTAAGTCCAGCTATTGGAAGTCATACAGTAGTTTTATGCATTAACAACTATTTTTTTTGTTGTTGCGTGCCTCTTCCCATTTGAATTCATCTGTGATTTGAGAAAGATGGCTCTGAGGGTTATTCCCACTGATTTGGATGGGAGTGTATGCTGGCCCTTTTGCTGTACTGCCCAGAGAGTTAAAATGAATATCGTGTGGTTGGATTTGTCTCCTGTTCTGTATTTTTGCTTGTAGTTAATTTTCATTTATAATTTTAGACTACTTCCCTCTGCTGGTCTTCTCTATTGTCTAACAATGCATCATTCAAATGTAGACTCTGTGTAAAGCATGCTGGGATCTTTGAAAGAGACTTTTGCCATTAAATGGCAGGAATATCATTCCACAGTTTGTTCTGACTTGTGGTTTTCTCTCTGTCCTTCCCCTTACATGCTTTTTCATATGCTGAAGGTAAAGAAAGATGTTGCATGCACAAAATACTAGTAGAGAAGAGAATTGAATGCATTCCTTAAAATGGTATATTTCTTTTCTTTATTACTAGTAAGTGTATCCCTTCCAGCTCTTTGATCTTTGACAGAGAGAGAGAAAGAAAGAGACAGAGACTTCATAATTAGCCTGATGGCAAAATCAGAGAGCTGATTTTATTCAAAGTAGACGGATATGATGGAGGCAGAATCCAAATGTTCCAGCTTTTACTTTGATGGCCAAAATGCTGGAGCTACTTTGCAAATTTTGATCTGAATATTTGGAGAGGATCTAGGCTGAGGGGATGAAAAGAGAGAATTATGCAGAGTACCGACTATTCAGCTCGGGCCTTATTCTGATACTTATTTTCATGCTAAGTTGTATCTTTCTCTGCCAGTACTTTCACTGAAAAAAAAAAAAAAGAAAAAGAAAAAGAGAAAGATACTATTTCTGGTGCTAAAATGCTGTGCTATTTGAATGAGGGTGCTATATCCAGCACTCATTTTGTTCATGCCCTGAGTGCCCGCGCAGGGCTCGGTGCCTCTGCTCCATCCACGGCAGCTGATGGCTCTGGAATGGCCCCTGGCACGGCTGAAGGGCAGCACTGCCCCAATGCCTGCACAACACCGAGTGTGGGGCTGGGCTTCTGGCTCTTCATTCAGGCCTTGGCTCTGGTGAATGAGGCCAGAGTGGAATTTAGACCTCTGCTGCCGTGCAGAGGAGGAAAGGAGCTCTCCCCCTCTTGCCCGGTATTCCCCACAGTGTCCCCTGCTCCCTGGCAGGTGGGAAACAGTGGCTCCAAGGATCTACTTGACCTCCTTTCGTGGCATTTTGCAGGCTGTTACAAAAAAATGTGGGAGAACAAAGTAGAGTGGTACACAGCTATGGGGTAGCTTGCCATGGGTAGCAAAGGAGCAGCTCATGCAGCTGAGGAGAGCACAGCTTAAGCCAGCAGTGAGGGAAAAGTGCACGCTACATCTCTGACAGCCCAGGGTTGGATGCCCTGAATGTCTTAGAGGGAGCTGAAAATTGCTCTAATTTATGTTAGCTGCCCCCAGGAAATGGGAAACCATCTGAAGGTGATCACTACAGCAGAGAAGAGACAAGGTTGTGTCTCTTCCTTCCTGACAGAACTGCCTGCACACCCTGCAGAGAGAAGTTGGGTGCCTGTGCTGTGCTGCTGGCAGGACAATGCCCTCCATCCCCCATGCCAAGGGAGTTTGTTCACCCTGAGGCTCCTCTGGCCATTCTGGACTCTGTGGGTCTCTGCTCACTCTCTCTGGAGTCTGTGTGCTCAGGTGCCCCCTTCTTGCTCTGCTCTCAGCTCTTGAGCTCCTTAACTGTCTTGGGGCACATTTCTGAACACTGGTGGTCTCTACACCTCTGTTAATATGGATGGAGCTGTGGACGGCTTGTGTGCATTTAGAGGCTCTGCTCTATATTTTTTAGGCATAAAAAATACGACAATCTATCTTTACCTCTGTGGAGAGTCAATTAAATACTTTAGACTGAGGGCACTGGAGAAAAATTATATGAATGTTTTCATATTGCAGTTTATTGTTTTGTCTTAACAGTAAAATCCTTCTTCTGGTTATTAAATCATGGCAGAAACTTCCTTGTGAGCCAGTGATGACAGGCAAACATGATGTTAGTTTTTAACAAGATGCCAGCCAGAGGTTTAAGAGAACTGATTTTTATCAGAAGCTTTTATACTACTTGAGTAGTGAAAAAATACATTGTGAGTAACATCCATGGCTCATGCATGGTAAAAAGGGCAGCACACTGCATGAAACCTAGGGATGCTGGGCTGAGGAACGCTTCCTTTTAAGAAGATTGTGCTCCCAAATTAACTTGTTCCTATGCTAAGCATAGCAGAAACAGTGCTGCTGCTAAGCAGAACAATTGCTTTTCCTTTGTAGTCTGCCTGCTGGTTTGTTCAGGCCTGCTTTGTGCTCAGCCTTGGCTGGGTCTGGGACAGTGGTTCAGTAACTGTGAAGCTCTGTGTTTAGATCCTAGCCAAATCAGTGACACACAAAATCAGGGCAGGCAGCGAATCCCCAATGTGCCAGGTTTAGGAAATCAGCACTCTGCATAGATGAGCCAATATCCTGTATTTATTTTGCTGTTTTCTGTACCCATTTCTCTTGCATCTGGGTATTTAATACATTTTTCCAACCACCAACACATCAGCCTTAAATTAAATTCCCTTCCATGAATATCAAAAAACAGACCCTTCCTTCTCCATGCTGTTCCAGCTTGCAGCAGTCACCAAGTACAAGACCACACTCCCCTCAAGCCTCCTCCCTCCCTCCTCCCTCCCTAAAAGCAATTTGAAACTGCTTGACTGAATGCAGTATTTGAATGAGGGTTTCAAATATGGGCTCAGGCTTTCCCTTTAGCTCACTGTGAGAGAACAGTGCAGAGAAAAATGTCCATTGCAGTGAGCACACTGACTGTAATTAACTTCAGTATTCACCAGGTAAAACACCAACAAATTAATCAGGCACACCTAAAATGAGTGTGGTTGCACTTATAGTCAAAAAAAAAAAAAATCAAAGTGTTTAAAACAAGGGGGAATTTACCAAAAAAGATAAATGGAGACTTCTATCTCCTTCCCCTTAGCCAGCTGTGGTGGAGTTACAATGCTGAGAATTTGCAGTGTAGAGAGGGAAGCAGGGAAACAAGGCACAAAGGTTGTAGTGAAAAGACAAGTGAAAAGAAACGGTTTGGCTTCCTCAGGTATCCAGTCTGCTGCCAGCCCCAGGGATGTGCTGGGCATTGCTGTGTTCGTTGCACAAATAAGAGCTTGGAGCTGGCCCTTGCTCTCCCTGTCATATAATCTCTTCTGTGAGCTGCTCAAGCTCCATCTCAAAGCTGTCGTTCCTGCTCCCTCTGCACTGATTAGCAGGCCTTTCAAGATGCAGGCTGCTTTGGTGGTAAGAAATCTGTGTCTAATTTCCAAATGACATTTGTTTTCATGCTAGCACTGCCAGCTTGTTTAGCTTGTTCCTTTTTCCGCCTGCTTACCTTGGAGATATTTAGTGAGGCGGCTGTGCTCCAGCTCAGAGCTCTGGTATTGCCAGGCTGACCAAAGTAGCTCCTGTCAGTCTCCCCTGTGCTCTCGTCACCCTGAAGCTGCTCCAGGCTGACTCTCTCCTCCTGCATCTGGGCACAGCAAGGGCAGGAGAGCTGGGAATCAAGGGTAAGGGCAGGGCAGCGGGATGGGCAGGGCAGCGGGATGGGCAGGGCAGGGGGCTCTCTGGCAAGTCCCACAGCTCAAAGAGAGGAGAGTAGGGCACATCCACTGGCAGTCACCAGGGTCAAATACAGCCTCATGGCTCTAGACACATCCATAGCAATGAGGCAGGTCTGAGGTCAGGCCAAGAAGTCAGACCACAGGTCAGGGTCAACAATATCACTCGTGTGGCGTCCAAGGGCAAGTGTGGGAGCTTAAACACAGCTCCTGGGCTCCTGCTCAAGGCCCCAGTGAGGCTCCACACCACCCAATCAGCCGTGTTGGCCAGTGGTGCCCTGTCGGGGCTGACCCTGCAGCTCAGCCCCAGGAGCAGGGAACTGGCAGCAGAGCCTTTTGGGGTGATCAGAGAGAGCTCCCTGGTGGTCTGGAAGGAGGTTAGTAGACCTCCAGCCACCAGCACAAAATAAGTCTTTCCACTGCTACTTACTGGTAATTCTCTACTGGAAATACCCTCCTCAACAGACCTTACATCACATTTTTCACATCTGCATCATATTTCTAGCTCACATTTTTCTGTTGCTTGGCCAATCTCACATGAACTTCCATCTCCTCTGTCACCTTCATTTGATCATGTCTCTGTCTAACAGCAGAAAATCCTATTCTTAATCCCAAATTCTGAGCCTTCAGACACTGACCTGAACTTTGCCCCTCCAGTCCTCCATAACTTCCAATTCTATGAATGACTCTGATTCTTCTCTTTTTTAAACTTTTTCTAATTGAATGACTGCTTCTCCTGTTAGATATTTTTTCACCTGAGCTTAATGCTTCTGGCCGGGAAGAGGAATGTTTCTTTCATCCTGTGAATGTTACTGAATTTGACAAATCTGTGCCTCACTATGACATAGAGGTCCTTCTTCTGTTTCTCTCTATTTCATTCCATGCCCTTCTTTTCTCCTGTTCACTCAACCTATTGTTTTAAGTATGGAATAGTTATAATTTTAGGAGTCACTTTCAGTTTAGAATATTGAGTCTGGAATTGCATTTAGATTTTGATTCATGTAATTTGGGCTGTGTCTTTCAGAATGTGTGCTGGTTAGTTCTCTCTCTTACACCATGGTGGGGACAATTTATTGGGTTGTGCTTTGCGTAATGAAGGTGTTTTGGCCTTGTTGAGGAAGTGGAAGACCTTCTGTTGATCCACAAAACAATCACAAATAGGTATAAGAAAACAAGCTTTTCCTTTCAAGAAAACAATATTGTTCCTAAAATTTCAGTTGTTGATGGCATGAATCACTTGTATAGAAGATTTTCATCTGGCAGGCTGGAAGTTTTGAATCCAATGGAATTCTTAAGGTGTGAACATTTGCTTTCATGTTTCTGATCCTTTGAAAGCTTTGGGTGAGATGAAGTTGGACACTGAAATTTTTGTTCAGGTAAGGTGCCACTGTCGATCTGCTGGAACCTTCTGTTTATTGGGAGCTCATGTAAGTAGTAGAAATACTTGGTTTCTTAGGATAAGTGTTTGTGCAACCTGACTAAATTCATGTTGTTGTATATCACATAAATTGTGAAAGATTTTTGTGTGTGTCTAAAAGAGAGAGAAGTTTAATGTATAAAGCTAAAACCAGCAATACACCAGCATTTTACCTTCCCCTGCCCCCCAGCACTGCCAACCCATAACATGTTCACCAGACTTCTGGGTTAGGAAGGTCCACTTCAAGATGTTTGAATGTTGGGAGCTGGCAAGCTGATCCTAGTGGTGGCGTAAGTCCACTTTACTCTTTCCACAATCTTTTGCAGAAAAAGCAGTGTTTTCCAAGACAGTGAAATGTGGTTTACTGACTGGGTAGGAAGAAGGGACTACATTTTCTAATCACTCAGTTATATCAGTTTCCACACTGATAACTGAGCTTGCTCAAGCACACTTCCAAACAACAAGATCTTTGTGGCAGAGTGTAACAAAAGCCTTAGTCCTTAATGTGCTTCCAGGCCCAGACCATCTGTGTGCAAATGACCCCGTAGTGCTGCCAGTGTCAGTAAGACCTGTGTCAACCTGTGGTCTGAGGGCTGTTTGCACAAATTTGTCTAGCTGCAGAAGGCATTTCTCTACAGTTTGCTTCTCTTCAAAGTGTCTAAGAGGAACATCCTGGTGTTAATGGCAAAAGTTCTCCCCTTCTTTGGAACTCTGCCTTGTTCACTTTGTGTCTGGCAGGTACATGGAGAGCAGGCAGTGTCCCGTGGGGGCACTGAGTGGTCCCCCAGGCTTCTGATGGTGTAGGGTGCTCCTGCTTTGCTACCCCTAAGTTCTGCTGAATGGAAAGCTCTGAAGAAACTTGTTCCACCTTTTTAAGGTGAAAACTTATTGGAGCAGAGGGTGACTTATGCAACAGTGCCACAGCTGTACATCAGACTGGCTGTGAAAGGTGTGCTTTCTGCTGTTGCTCAACTCTTAGCACATAATGAATTCATTAACAGAGGGTAGGGATATAAACGTGTAGTGAGAACCTGAGATCATTACCTGTGAGTAATTAGGGCATCTTTTCCTTTCTGCTGCTATACTTTCTCTGTTGAGAGTTTGTGAAATGCGTTGGTATTCAGCCATCAAAATATTTATTGACTTGAACAGAAAAGAGATACTGGCTGTGTATGCAGGTTCTCAGGGGAGTGAATGAAGGACATGATGTGGTGGGGTGTGACAGCTTCTACACTGTTCATTTTCAGTACTGAGCTGAAAGTGAAAACTGCTGCCTGGAAAGCTGCTGAGTGGGGACTGAGATCAATTGTCCGGTTAGGCTGCAAAAACACCCCAAGATACAAATTCTCAGTTTGTATGATGGCAGAGCAGCTATTTTCTGCTTGCATATATGACTTGCTTTTTTTTTTCCCCCTCATATATTACATTCTTCTGCACCCAAATTAAAGTGAGCTTTAGTAGTCAGAGATACTCTTCAAAATAGGAAGTCAACTCCATGAAGTTTACTTCATGGACATCTTTGAAACTGAAAATAGACTCTTAGCATATATAAGTAAAATTGTATGGGAGTGACTTTACTCTGGATGGGATCATGAAAATCCTTTCCAGGTCATGACAATCTCATTCTCACGTGTGAAGGAGAATCCCATGTTGCTGGAGATGGGTATCCCTGCTCATCCCTGCTGCAAATCACTGTTCCCCAGTGATTCTCCCCTGATGCCTTGACACATCTGTACTCCAACATGCCTGATGCTGCTTCTTCTTCTGTTTGTACAAAACAAATGAAAGAAATCCTTATTGCTAAGCTACCAACCTCTGCAAGATAAACTTTAACCAAAGGTTGCAACCTGCTGCTTAGCAAAGCTCTGGTTTTGAAACTCCACCACGCCAACATTTTTTTCCAGCTCCCTCTGAACATTTCCCCCCAAAAATATCTGTCACTGCCTGCACAAGACTGTTCACCCCACTGGCAAGGGCACAGCTGGCTGCCTTTGGGGCTGCCTGCTGAGGGTGGGCTGCAGAGCAGGCAGCATGGAGCGCTGATGGTGCACAGTGGTCACCTCCCTCCCTCCTGCCTCTCTTCTCGTTGCCTTTCACTCTCCTTGGAAGGGAGGCACAAAAGGAAATTCCACTTTTCAAGACTGTTCCGTTTGCATCGGGCCGAAATGTGTTTTCGACTGAACAATCACTTTCTGTGCAGACAGTGACAGCTCAATTGGTCCAAGGAGGGGGGTGGGACGGGTGCTAAGGTTTTCTTTCACTTCTTGTAGTGTTAGACCATGTCAAATGAGACAGTTGAAACAACACCCGGTTTGTTTGTCTTGTGGCCTGGTCCGGGGTGTGAAATATTAGGACAGCAGCAAAGTGTTTGCCTCTCTCCACAGCTGGAGAACACCTCCCACACAGCTTCTGCCCCTCTCTCATTCAGTGGGGACCTGAAGAGCACCTTTCTCTAGACAAAAGCTCCCCTGGGCGCCAGGTTTTTGGTCTTGGACTTTCTCTTGAGCATCTGAACAGATCAAAGGCATATTTAAAAGATTTGCTAAGCTCTCACACTTACTTGGGATATAAAGTTGATTGAAGTAGGATGCTCAAGTTTCAGGTTATGCCTGATACTACTTTTTCACTTGATTCTTCTTTTCTATGTGTCATTTCCTGAATACTAGTACTTCATTTTCATCTTGATTGAACTGCATGTACAAACCAGCGCACCTGGTGAACTTGAGAGCAGGGGAGGCAGTCCACAACTTTGTGGTTGTAAGAAGCATGGAATGCCTCCATATTTGCTCTCTCTCCCCATAAAACGGAAAGTATGCTCTTTTTTCCCCGATATCTGCATTACGACTTCAGTTTTTATGTCCTTTTCCTAGAAAAGACATTCCTGGTTTTGTAACCAAGACCTACTTTAGCATGGAGTGGGTTTTGTTCGGGTTTTTTAAATTGCCATTACTAATTATTTTTGGAGGTTCAAAGCACCGGCAGAGGCTGATGAAAGTCTCTAAGAGATCAGTCCTGCTCCTATTTAAGCTCTTCTCCAGAAAAGTCTTTCCATCTATCACTACGAGAGAGAATTGATCTCACTTCTGCTCTAACTCCTGGAGACAGGAGATTGAACTCAGACTTTTAAGAGAGCTCACAGTCCTACACCACGTCCTACGTGTATTGTTGAATTTAAAGAGGGAATGTTTTATAATGCTCCTTTGAGCATTAAGTATGTATTTTAAGTATGCCAGTCTGACTAAGACGAGACTGGTAAAGCTTCAAGCGTAGTCAGAGAACGTACTCTCAATATGAACAGATTATCTCCACTGATCACATTTACTTATCTTAATTCGTGTAAACTTCAAGGTGGATATGTGAGGATCTGTGGTCCAAAGGGAGCCAACTCGGCCAGGTGTGAGGCAAAGCAGGCCCAGACCCTCAGCAGCTGTGTCAGAAGATGCACGCTCTAATGTGTCCTGTGGAGGATGATGTGTGTGGATTCAACAGCAGCACTGCCCTGACTGTGGCTAAGTTGTTGCCAGACCCATGCTGGTTGGTGTAGGCTGTGGGGCACTGAAACATGTGGGTATAGCTGTTCAGGGCTCCATCAGCTGTGGAATATCTGCACTGTCCTCCAGTTTATGATGCAGACATGACCATCATCTCCTGTGGGACTTGGATCTTTCAAATCTAGTAAATGTGCTGTAGATTACTGTAAGGACTTTCCAGTCAAAAGCTGGGTGCCTCTCATAATTAGCCAGGTAAGCACTGAAGCTCCATGAGAGATAGCTGGGGTAAAAAAAAAGAAAAAGGTAATCGTCTTTTATGTGAATGACTTTTAAGTAAAAAGGGTTGGTTTGTGTAAAAGAAACTGTAAATCACATCACTTCTTGCCTATTCAGATCTTTTCTTCTCTGTGTCTGTGTCCTCTCCAGAAGATCATAAAGCCATTTAGACTGTGCAGTACCTGTAAATATCTGATGCATCATCTCACTGAGAAAAGTAATGAATGTTTCTATCTCTGTAGGAAGACTCTAATGTATTTTAGCTCAACATAATGGAAAGCCATAGATGGATGTCAAATCCCTCCTTTCTTTCAGAATTTCTGTATATTCATAACATTTTTGATTTTTCAAAGTTCTTCTTCTTCTACTACTACTGGTGTTGTATTACGTATTGAGTAATGACTAATTGATGAAGAAGGTGGTGTGGAGCCAAAAAAAGCTAAACTACTGTGCTTTTGTCTTCAGTGAAGGGAAAGAGTAAGAGGTTTTGAGGGTTTCCCTCAACTTGAAAAATGAAAGCAGAGCTTAACTACTCATTGTAAAAGCCACACTGAGGCACTGGAGTTCTGCCCAGAGGCGACTGTCTAATTTTCTGAAAACTAATATTGTGAGTGTCCTTGGAGGAGGATGCTGAAGAGATTGGCACTTGAACCCCTAGCAAGTTTTGATGGCCTTGAAAGAAGTTGCCCCTTTATTAACTTACAGTGTAAGTAAAGTCAACAGATCCATTCCTGGAAAAATGTGAGAAGGGCGGCAAACATTTCCAGTATTCATAACTTCATTGTTTATTTGTGATATTTGGTTGATCAACACTCCCCTTAAATAAAGGAAAGCAACCTGACCAGCAGCAGCACTGGCACATGGGTGAGGTATTATTTTATTAAACAATTCTATAGATAACCTGCTAATAAATTGAATAACACACGCTCCTTTTCCTTCAGTTTCTGGAAGTAAGAGTGGTGTTCAAGGTCTGAAAGGCCTGGAGAGAAATCAGAGCTCTGAAGTGGAAGGTCAGAGGTCAGCAGTGGAAATGGGGTGTGTGCCTTCATCTTTATACAGGTAATTTTGGCAAGATAATTGGAATAAAACAAGGAGATAACACTAAGGGTACAGTCTACTCATGCTACTCAATTTTACGTCTTTGCACAGATCTTTTTCTTTTTTCAATTGTTAGCTTCATTTTGAAAAGTGACAGAGGATTTGAGATATGTCCCATTTTGGTCAGCCAACTTGGCATAATGTAGAAGAGTCTAAATATAGCTGCAGGAGATGTTGCTCATTAGGCAACTGAAACCACTAGAGAGGATAAAAATATGTCAAATACTCTGTGGATTTAATTTCAGATTGAGCTAGTCTCCCTGTATAGAAACTTCGCTTCTGTGGTACTTGCTTTTGTTTACTTCCTACAACACAGATATTTGATTTTCTCTTAATGTTTTGTTTGTGCTCAAGTATTAGCAAATTTTCCAAGTGTCATGGTAGTGCTTGAAAGTTTTTCATGTCCAGCATTAAAACATTTATTTGGCTCTTCAAATGAGGCTGGTTTGGAGCTGATGCACATCAGTGGAGCTGTGCCAGCTTCCTCCAGCTGAGACTTTGGCCCTTCAGTGCTGGCCTTTTTGCAGTTCTCTTATCACGATCCTGTTTGAACCATCCAGACATACAGCACAAACTCTGTTAATGCAGAAAACCGGTACTGGGAAATACAGAAAAAGAAGTATAAAAACCTCCGTGATTTAATCCAAACCTTACAAAGGCGTTGTTTCTTTGGGTACTTTCTTTGAAAAGACTACCATTTCAAACAAAACAGAAGGAAATTAGTAGGAAGTGATTATGGAGACAGGAAATCTGAAAGCCATGAAACTGTAAATAAAGTGTTATTTGTACTACTGTACTTGGTGCCCTGCTTTGCATTCCCAGCACGAAATGTTAGACAAGGCTTTAGCACTAGAGCAGGGACCAAGTTATTTGGATGTTTAAAAAAAAACAACAACAAAAGAAGTAAAAAGGGTCCAACCACATATTTCATATGATTAAAAGTAGCAAGTCTTTTGGACAATTATTTGTATGGAATTCTTCTGGCCAGATTTTTATCTGAAACTTGAAGCCCCGCAGCCAGTCCCCATCGCAATTTGTTCCTCTCAGCAAAGGATGTGACTTGTTTAGACATCAAACACGTATCAAGTGGCTCAATGTTAGTATTCTGAAGCATCAGCTCTGAGGCAGGCGCCAGTGCTAACATCATTACACAACTCATGTGGCCCTATGATAATCCAGTTCAGCACTGCCTGCATTTATTGTTTATTTTTATCAGACCTATAAAGCTCGTCTTTTCCATCTGCAAGCATTATCTTCTGTGATCCATTAATACAGCTAAGAGGGATGCATTACACTATGCACTTGTATATCAGTTAATGAACCACCTTAACCTACAGAAACAACAATGAGTGAATGAACACAGATTTTAATTGCTTCCATTATGATGTGTTTGCTTTGGCAGTGGTTACTGCCATATGAAAAGTTAACCAGCAAAGTTATCCCTGCATCTTTAGTTGTTTGTTTATATGCATTCAGAAAGCATCTCTTTCCTCTCCCTTCCTCAACTGCCATGTATTGTGTTTTCTGCTGTAGTTTAAAAATCATTTGATCAAAAAGGTAATAAAGCAAAGCACTTGAGCAAGAGAGCACATACATAATGTGTATTCCAGTGTGGTCTGGGGAAATGCTCTGAAGCACAAGAACTTTACAGGACTAAAGATCGTGTGTTTTCATGTTGTGAGAGGCCACCGAATCCCGTGGGCAGGAACTAGTCCCTGAAAGACAGAGGGCTGACAGAACCACAGCCTGAAGTCTGCCTGGTGCTTCACATTTCTGTTCAAGCAGAAACAACTTCCTGAAACTGCCATAAGACTTGATTCTCAGTGGATTTTCATGTCAAGAGAGTCTGGGAGTAAAATTTGTACCTTGATGTAGATCCATTTGGAGGAAGCTCCAAGGAGTCTGGCGGTGAGACCTGCAGTGTGCTTGGTCTGGCACATCCCCATGTGACAAGGAGATGGAGAAGACACCAGCATTATGGTTATTGCCTGTAGAGTAAGCTCTGCAAGCTTTAGCAACGGGAGTGAGGGTAAGGACAGAACTGGGAAGAGCAGACTAGAAGTCAGCTCATGTTGGGAGAGTTTAAATGCACCTGTGTGGCTCACCCCCGCCCCAGTATTACTGCTGGTACAATTTCAGTGGCTGCAGAGGCAGTTAAATGGATAATATGTCTCCTGAGAGCATTTTGCACCAGTTATAGTCAGTCTTTCTTAAAATGTGGACACATAGCAAGACAAATACAAGGTAGCTGAGCCCTACTTGCAAGTCATCACCATTCTGATACCTTAAAATCAGCAAACACCTCCTTTGCAAAGGGAGGGGGAAAGGAGGAAAGGAAAAGACTGGAATGAAAATATTGCACTTTCCTGTGGTACAGCAACAGCGTGTTGTATAACAGAGAGACAGAAATACTTGTGATGGTCTTCTTTACTGATTTAGAGGATGTTCTCAAATGATCTTCAGTGTCTACTTATCCATGGCAATGCCTGAATTACAGCTTTAATTTTTTGTGGCCTCCTTCAGCTTTCCTGCCCTAAAGCATTTTTTCTCCCACCAGTCTGGTGTCCTTGTCAACTTCTTTGGAGAAAGCATTAATATTTTGGGGGGATTGTTTTGCTGGCTGTGCTAATCGGGTTTGTCTCTGCTTCCATCAGGGCTTTTTATCCAGCCTTCCCCCCTTCCCCCTGCCTCCCTCCCTTCCAAGCAAGGCAGCAATCTGTTCTTTTTAAACCCTTCATCATCTTTGCTCTCTCCATCTCAGTTTCCCCAGATTTTAGAGATTGTTGACTATTATGTAACAGATGGCCTGACAGACCTCCGACTCTTTGCGGTGATGGCTAGCTTGGCGCAGAAAATAGCAGCACTGGAGTAAGCATTCAGCAGCATAGACGCTCATGAATTTTAACTCCTCAGTGACAAAGGAATTCAAGGGGGTAAGAGCCAATCTATCAGTAGCCAAAGTAATTAGAAGACTTAGATGGCTCTCTAGTGCAGAGTATCCCTTCTCTGCTATGGGCTGTTCATAGTAGATTAGGATAGTCTATGTCCCATTGATCTCTAAACCATAACTATGCTTCAAAACAATGGGACAGCTTAATCCAGAAATTGAGACATTCGAGCAAGCATCAGTGAGGGCTGTTCTTTTGGCTTGTAATGAAATGTACTTTGCAGCATCAAGCTGGGACAATGTATATTGAGCAGTTATACTTTGATTTTTGTTTCTATCACATTCCTAGTCAGCAGGGGAAATCACTTGCACTAAATGACCAATATTCTGTATCTAGACATTTAATACTTTGGGAATTAGTTTTAGTGCCCTCTTTATATCTTCTGTTTTCTTTGTTCTTTGTCGTTCTTGCTTCTGTATGTATATTGAAAGAGTTCTTGTAAGTGACCAGAGTTTTGGCACCCTCATATAGCTTTTTGTCATTTCTAGGAAGTTTCTGAATATATCATTCCCTTTCCCAGAAGTCTAGATGCTTGCCTTTCAGAAGTATTTCTGTGTCTGACCAGTCAATGGAAGCTTTTTCTTGTAAAGTAGGGGAAATGGGGAGAAAAGACAGTCGGTTCAGAAGAGCAAAGAGCATCCTTAGAACAAAAAAGTCAGGTATTCAAACCAGAGCTGTTTTATAGTATTTTTAAGATTAGACTAAATAAAGATAACTGGATTAAGTTACCTCAGAGATACAAGAGTAAAAGTACTTAACGAAAGTAGAGATGAGGTCAAATGAGCCTCTATGGGACTGAAAATAAAGGCAGTCTGTTGTGACTATGCTGTATCTCTGTGTCAGTCTGTGTAACCTGGCAGCATATAGCTGAGGTAGGTGCTGTGTGTCTCCCACAATAGGGTTGCCAGCTCCACTGGGGCACATCCAGAAGTACTATGTCCTCGCATCCATGCTCACAGCAGGAACTGCAGGACTTCTTTTACCCATAAATATTTGAATTACCTTGAAAAACCTTAATTTTCAGTAGAAACCTTACAATTTTCAGCAGAGGGGAAAATCCAGGAGCGGTAAGCCAACAAATATCTTCCCTTTCCTCTCTTAGATGTCCTCTGACACCTCTACAGATGAGAAATGGGCTTTCCTTGCATGCTCCTGTAGTTTAGGAATACTTGTCCTGTTGGAAGTCAATAGTGGAAAAGTTTGATTCCAGCCCACAGAGGCTGCAAAGAACAGTAATTTGATATATCAGTCAGCAAAATGTGTGCTCAGCCACAGTTTGCATTGTATCCTAATCCAGAGCTAGTCCACAGCCCCAAACACTGGTAAATGGTGTAGAATATCCTGGAGGGACAAAATTCTCTTTGAAAGGCTTGATCACCCCTTGTCCACTGCTCCTACCCATATGCAGATACACACACACACACAGACACATCCCCCTTCCCTCAGCACATCTCCAACCTGGAGTAAGTGCTGTAATACAGGGAGGCCCAAGAGAACTTCCATTGCACCTTTGGGACACAGAAAATCACCCCTCTCCATGCCAAATCTCTGGCTCAGTGCAAGTGCTGAGTTTCCCAAGGATGGTGTATGGAGGAGAGGATGCACACAGAGGTCAGCCAGAGGCTCCAAGCTCAGCAAGAGGTAACAATCTGCCTAAATTCTATGAGCTCTAGCAATGTCATTTAGCAGCAATAAGTCTCTGTTTTAATTAGAGAGACACTGTCCCAAATGGCCATTTTAATAAGGTTTAGAGATTCTGGACACAAAGCTTTCCTGCTTTTGCAGCCCATAATACCTAGTTAGTTGTGCATAAGGTCAAACAGCAATATCTGGTCAGCAAAGTCTTCATTATACAAAACAGCTTAGAAGGGGATGAGCAAATGATATCATTGCTGTAAAATTGACTTCTCCATCTCCACCTATTGTTTATCCAAGTGGCACAGCTAGAAATAACTCCCCCAAAAGGAACATCAGCATCCAGTCCTGGGCAAAAAGAAACCTTGCTAAATGTTCCAGCTGGTTGGAGATACCAAGCAGTGGCATGATCCCCACGGTTCCAAGCACAGGGGAACCTGTTTCTAGCAAGAGCATTGATCCCTCATGCTCATGGCTGAGGTCCCTCTTTCTGAGGTCCATCTTTGTAGGAACAAAGATGGCTGTGA
Source organism: Falcunculus frontatus (assembly GCA_013398115.1). NCBI lineage: Eukaryota > Metazoa > Chordata > Aves > Passeriformes > Falcunculus > Falcunculus frontatus. Next base: position 310,505 of record VZRV01002300.1, on the reverse strand, counting down.
TTTGAGGGGCCAGGATCCAGGAGGTCAGGAAGTCTGCACCCCCCACGGGGCAGATGCTGAAATCTCTTAGATGCAAAGTTGAGAGTAGTGGTACTTAGTCCTTCAGGAAGGTGTCAGCTGGGAGCTGTAAGGTGTTTGAGAGGAAAAGCTGTAAAATTCAACACAGATAAGCTTAGGAGTAAAACCTGCAGTGTCACTACTCTTAATGGGTCCATTCTGCATTTGGGGTGAAGTATTTGGCATCTTTGAATCATAACCAGAAATAGCTGACTTCTGTCTCCAACTTTCCTATGCAAGTATTTTTTCATGCAATTTCATACCTTTTTGTTGTTGGGTTTTTTTTTCCCTGAAGTAATACTTCCAAAATCTTCCCATGTAATGTTTAGGTAACTATACCTTGAACTTTAATAGTTTGGGGAACTTTTCTTATTGCTGATACTGGGCAGCTTACTGAGAAACACAGTAACTTAGATCTCTCCTGCTGAAATCATATCAGACATCCCAGGATTTCTCTGTCAATAACCATGCTATTCTGCTTTATTTTTGCTGGGCTGATGTTTTCACAGCCATGTAACAGCTATAATAATAATAATTAAAAAAAATCTTTTAGCATTATTTATTGTTGAATTTATCTTGTTTAGACAAGCAAGTTTCTGAACTTTAGTCAAGTAAACAGATACAAATAGCTGGCATCTAAAATCAATAAAAGACAAGTGCAGTGCAATTCATGGCTTCTTTGTGAGTCAAATGTTCCAGCCCCAAAATAAACATCTGCAAAAAAAAAAAAAAGGTCATTTTGATGGGGCATCACATGTGAAAACTACCTGAGGGCAAATAAATGTGGGGATCACATTCTTATCAACCCTTTCTGATAATAATAGCCTGGTCACTGGGGACAGTCTGTTAGTGTTGGCCCACTGGGTCAGATAACAATCCCGAGTCTCTGCCTCTCTTCCCCCGCTGTGACCTGGCCCATCTGCTTCTCTCTGTCCATATGGTACAGAACTACGTGGGACTGGAGACATTATAGTTTTATGCATCTCAATGCTCCTTGCTTTCATTGAAGTTTTGCTGACATGACATTCCTTTGAATATTCCTTGACAAAAGTGGGGTTTGTTTTGGTGTTGGTTTTCATCTCAGAGTATAAATGAACACTGAGGTTTAAATCAACAGAGGAGGCTTGTAGCAGATACATTAGGTAGGTAGGAAGGCTGGCTTCGTATTTCCTCTGAGCTTACCTTAAATGCAATATTATTTTTCTTGATCTTTACAACTGAAACAGAGCCCAGCATATGCAAAAGAGCGGGGTTTGTTTGTTTTTGTCATAAATAAGCCCGGTCTAACAGGCTGTCTGAGTGCCATGGAGGAAGTCTGACCTGAAAGCTGTAATACTGCTTCAGGAAAAGCGAAGAAATTAAACCCTCTGGTACAAACTGTGCATGGCTCAGACATCCCTCTCCTTCTCCAGATGAGGCAAGGGGGTTTCTGGGATGCTGCAGTTCTCTGCCTTGCTGTTGCTGTGGTCTCAACCCCAATCACTGCTCATGGGACCTGTCAGCCATGCTCTGGCTGGCCCTCAGAGATCTTCATCTGGCCAGCACAACGTGGCCCCAGAGCCTCCCTGAAGGAGCCATCCCATTTTCCAGTCAGTCCTTGGGCATGGAGAACACACAGGTATATCCTCCACTGAGGCCATGTTGCAATTAGACCTAATGAGATCTCAGCCCAGGCCCAGGCATCAAAGGAGGGAGAGACAATAGCAAATGCACAATACTCCTCCTCAATGATCCCCTTGCCAAGAGAAGGATGTAATTATTGTGTGGGCTTTAACATAATAAAGCCTATATTTTCATCCTGCACCCAGCATCCTGGGGCCCCTCCTAGCTGGGACCTCTGAACATCGCAGCAACCACATGCGTGACAGAGGCCTGAGCTAGAAAAGTAAAATGGGGATTATTGTACAAATATTAATACAACAAGCTGACTTACAAATTGTCTGAGGCGAGTGCTCAATGGCACAGTTGTCTCTCAGTTTCTGTAAAACTTTAAATAGAAATGAACATTCAAACAGTCAAATCTGTATCTATGTCACTCCCTCCCCTCGTGTTTCTCACAGGGTCCCCTCATGTTTTCACCTGCTTTGTGTAAAGTCCCATAGAATATGTCATGTAAAGCTCCAGAGAATTATATAATCAGTGAGTGTCTTCAGAAGAATGAAAGGTTTTAGGCTCTGTTTTCACTTTGTCAATCAATCCTGTTATTTCACAGTTCCAGGGAGGTGCCTAAAGTTTGTTCATTAAAAAAAAGAAAAAATGTTATGACAGGCTCTACAAATCTAGAGATTTACTCTCTGAGGCTATGTTTAGTGCCTAGAAGTCGGAAATTAAAGAACAGATTTTCTTGGGACATCTGAAAACTCAGATGTGATTGAGAGTCTCAGTGATGGAATTTGATGTAGATAGACTGCCTTTCCTGCCAGACAAAGAGCCCGACCACCTGCTGCCTCTGTAAAATAGACCCCCAACCTCATGATGTCAGAGTGAGTTTTGCCATGTCCTGGCCCAGCATTTAATGGATCAAAATATGTAAGTCCACTTCCTGCTGCTGAGTCTGTACGTGCTGGAAGGATGCAGCACTGTTGAGGGAGAAAGGGGCAATAAAGAGGGAGGTAGGGAGGCAGCCTATCCTCATCTCCACTCATCCTGTTGATCAGTGAAGCATGGTAAGACTCGCACTACCTGAAAAGTAATACTATTCTTTGCATTAGAATATTTCTGATTCCTCTTTAACTAGGAAAATTTTACACTTAGAAATCAAAGTTTAGAACCTACTAAGCAGAATGCTGTTTCACAAATTGCTTTGCACCTCAGTAGGGATTGTAGAGCAATTCTTGCTGCCCTGCTGCTAGAGGGAGAATCATATTCCTCCCATAATCCCGGGCTTGACTGTCATTTACCTCCTTTCCCATTGGAGAAACCAATACTCTGGATCTAGATTGTGTGTTCTGGGGAAGGCTTTTGCAGACTGATTTGCAAAGGAAAAGAGTACCCCCCCCCAAATCTGCCATAAGAAAAATTAAAAGCGGATAAGAATGTGACACATTTCTTGGGTGATATGATAGCATTTGCATGACATTATTTCCTTTAGAAAGTCTACCACCTTCAGCAGAGATGAAGAGGGAAGAGATGAAAGAAAAAATTTGTTTACTTGGCAGTTGTGTTCAGTGCTGCCTCTGGACCAGGGACTTCTTGTATTAGGGGCTATGTGGAGGTGTTTTAAGATTCATAAAATGTACTCACGTTATATTGTATGCATCATACCAGAGAACTCCATAAGAAATGTGAATAATTGTTAAAGTGAGTTGCTCAACAATCTGCAACAATCTTCTCATAGCCATGATCTGCCTCCCTCTCCATGGTATCTTTGTTAAAATGTGCAAATAGAGTTATAAAAAGTTTCAGAATAATGTGCTACTAAGGGTTTATGTAATCTCATGTTTCAATCAAGAAACTTGCTCTTAGTTTGCAGTATCACATATATACATGTTCCTACCCAAGCTATTGTGGAACTAAAGTGGCTATTGCAGTACACTTTTCACAGTTTAAGAAGACGTTCTAACAAAACCCACAATGCCAAATGAAAATACATATGCCCAATATTGATATTCACTATTCCAATCACAAACGCACATTGCTTGTCTCACCACTTCACTCCCCGGTGGGAGAACTTTCACAAGTGCCCTGGGCCTGTAAGCCTTTAGGAGCTGTACTGTGTGGTTTTGAACCAGTTTATACTATACTGTATCCTATACTGTATACAGTCAATAATAATCTTCAGTGAACAGGATTCCTTGTAGGAAATCAGACCTATGCTAATCCAATATCCTCTTGCAAGGAGGGGCCGTACACGTTGTTTCACCAAATGATGCAACCTACTTAGAAACTGGTGAGTAGGACATAATGTATTCTTAGGGAAAGGCTCTTCCCAAACCCGTGGATTGGAGATGATGCCCTCAAGCGAGAGTTCATGTCTTCTTCTGACTTTTTGCTTCTAATGCTTGATAGTTTGATGGTGTGTTTGCTTATTTTCCCAGATTAGTATTGAGTGGTTGATCGAACAAATCAGGGGTTTGAGCTGTAAGGTTGGAGTGAAGTTGGATGAATAGATCGTGTTAAGTACTGGGGAGAGAGGCTGATGAAAGGGCACAGAAGACAGGTGAGTGGTGGCTTCCTTATAGATTTACTTACAGACATGTTAATAGAAGTGGGATTCTTTTTACTGTTCTCTTTTCCATTTTCTCTTGTGAACTTTTCTGCACAAAATCTATTCCTAACACAGTATTATTTTCATCTTTACATATAAAAATCTCTATTACTGCCTCAACACAGTCAGGATTTCCTATGGTTTGTGAATATAGGAATGAAACCAAAATCAGCTTGACACTCGTCATGTACAGTACAAAGACCGAGAAGAGGTCTTGAGCTTGAACTTGCACAAAGCTGAGTAATACTAGACTGTTATCTTGTCATTAAGAATTGCTTTGAGTCCCTATCTGTTCAGCAACTCTAATTAATGATCATTTAACTGTACTGTCAGCCCCGTTTAAATCTGAGTGTTGCCAGTTGCTTCCTTCATGCGGGCAGCCAATAGGTGCTGGGGGAGTCGTTCATGCATAGCATTGTCCCAGTGGCGCTGGGCCTATAGCATCCCAGTTTAATAGGGCATTCAGGGCTCATTAGCGAGGAAACACATCAGGAGTGACCGCTCCACTGCCACACGTTGCAACTAATAGCCTCGCCGAACAGAATCGTTTCTGTTTCTGCTCACTTGTTTTTGAATCCTTTCAATGTCAACAAGTGGTCATGTCGGCAGGAGCCAGTCATTCTCCTCAACAGTTTTATCCGTTGCTCTCCTGAGCCAGACTTGTGTCCTCCTCCATTGTTCCAGCCACAATGGAGCCTGAGCAATCACAAAGGCTTCACAGCCATTCATCATCAGCTCACGAATTCTGGGGTTGAGATTACCCGCCAAACTTTTGGGCCATCGTTTTGGCATAATGTGTGAATGCCCATGAAATACAAATAGTTTCTGAAGTTTACACTTTTGTTGCAAATGCATAGGATGGCGGTGGGGGTGCTGTGGTGAGGGGACTGGATGGAGGGAAAGAAGAGGAAATAAAATCCAACATTGCTCTGGCTAAAAATAGACAAGACCCTGTGGAGGGAAGATAAGAGACAATGAGATTTCTGCTGGAAGGAGAGGTGTAGAAAGGAGCAACCAGGGAAATGGAGATGTGTCCAAAAAAAGTATAATCACACTTTTGGCTCACAGATTTGGAAACAATCCCTTGTCTTTGGCAAGGAGGCACAGGCAGCTCTTACATTGCTGGGATCCAAGGGGTTTAGGGAGAGGGTGCCCCAGGGCGAGCTCCCCTCCTTCCATTTGTGGGGATAACCAGAGTTTTTCCTGGTTACTGGAAACATGACAGGCAAAATGCTCCCTGGAAGCATACACCTGCTGCTTGTTATTTGTATTAGGCTAGAATTTAGCCCTTGTTGTGCTAAATGGAGAATGAATGGATGTTTCACACCTGGAAACATGAGATCTGAAGATGTAGTGGCTTTACCGGGGTCATACTGTAAAAGCCAGAGATGAGAATTAAAGCTAAAACATGCACGTGTGTGTATGTGTGTGTTTGTCAGTTTATTTTACCTATTACATCTATGGTGTCATGTTCTTCCCTACATCTCCAGTGACTGGGCTGAATCCTGCCTGCTTGACTGCTAAGCAAATCAGACATTCATTTATTGTGTACTGACTATGGCCCAGACGTGCTTCATATGCCCCAAGCTTCCTCCAAATGATCCACTTGGGATGATGCAGAAAGACTGCACTGTGACCACGGTGCTTAGCATCAGATGTTGGCTGGGAACATGGCAGAGAGCTTGCTGCACTCTTCCACCTCTTCCTTACCATGCACTCTTTCAGGCAGTTCACACTTTGTTGATTTTTTCTGAGTCAGGATTAATGGCTAAATTCCAGTCAAAAGGATTTGGTTTGGAAATTTTTGGAAACATTTGGAAATCCCCGTGAATATCCTACAGTATCATCCTGGTCATTTTAGCATGCCAGGAAGTTGTAAGGTGACAAAAAGCGTTCATGAGAAAAGTAAAGGTAATTTTTTTTTTTGTCTGTCACTGAAAAAATTAAGCTTTTCGTAAACCACAATCATAGCCAAAGATGCTTTTCAGTGCAAGCACTGAGAAATGGTCTCCTGTTCCATTTTACACTGTATATCAATTAGAGACTTCTCTTTCTACCTCTTGAAATAATCAAAATGGGAAAAAAATTGACTGCATTTACTCTTTTTTCCTAACAGATCAGTATCCACTTTATGGCCCAGGGTGTTATAAAAGTACGAAGAAGCATTGCATGTGTATCAAACACATTTCCCGACAAAAGTTTTGTGTGTAGACCTACAGCAGTCTCCAACATCAAAGGTAATGGAAAACACTATGAGCATTTTTAGGCCATGTTTTATGCGATCATTGCCATTCAAAACCAGTCACAGACTGACTATTTGTTGATTTTGTAAGTGTTGTGCACATTAAGATCTTCTGCAATCACAAAGCACTGGCTTTGAGAAGTGGGCTGTATATGAGATTCGTAATTATCTATCGGAGAGTTACACTGAACCAATACAGCAGCAGGGCAGGTGATTCTTCTTGCCTTGCTGCATTTTGCATGTTACTGATGGGCACAGGGATCACTGATTGTCAGGTCTTGCAGACAAGATAAGCAGGAGAACATCGCAACAAGGAATCTCATCGTAGTCAGGTGTAGTCTAAATGCATTCCAGACATCAGGACTTTACTGGGCATCCCCATGTCAACAAAACATCTTTAGGGATCCTTAGAAATACTAGAACAGGGACCCCACTTGTCTGTGGGGTTAGGCAGCAGCTTTGCAGAATTTATGTGTAGATGTGTGTAGTGGAGTCATGGAGTAAAACCCTGGCTGTGGTAAATCAGAGGGGGTTTTGGCCTCAGTGTGTTTTCAGGTACTTGTCCCAGTCACTCCTTCCAGGCTCATAATGGTATGCATCTATTCAAGCTTTTCAAGGACAACTGATTTCTTTTTTCTTTTCTTTCTTTCCTTTTTTTTTTTTTTTTTTCCTCTCTAAAGCAGCTTATGAAAGAGGTAACTGCTCCTTTTCACAGTCAAAGCAGGATATTCTGAACAGAATGCTAACTAGACTTGGGGCCAGACTGAAGAAGGGATTGAGCGGTTTTCAGATTTGGGTTTTTGGCTTCAGGATCATAAGTAATAATATAGAGGGAAAATGTATCTTGAAAATTTATAGATATCATACTTCAAAATTTCTTTCATTTTCCTAAGAGTTGAAAGTTTTCTCTAAGAGAAGGGAAATCATGCTGTGTAAAAAAAATTTTTTTTTCTTTTTTTGTGTTGTTGTTGTTGAATTTTGAAGCAATTTTATGAGATTGTTGATTAGTTGAATGGACTTGAGGGCTTTGGAATTGAAAATATTCCAGGCTGTGTAGGTAAAGCATTCTGGTGCTCTTCACAAAGCTCCTCCTTGAGATGCACGTAGCCTTCTACAGCTAGATACCAGACCTCTTAAGTCCTAGTTCTGCAAACACTTAACTGTATGTATCTGCCTAGACATAGACTGCTCCTTTGCTTAAAATTCTGCTCATTTTGATGAGGTTTTGTTATTCTGAAAGAGAAATTTAGTGAAAGTTATGTGAATGCCAAAATTTGTGGATTTGGAGGATGCATGTGGACAAAGCAGTAAACTGAAATAAATGCTTGCCTCAAAAAATGGAGGTTTCTTACTATAAAAATACCTTTTGTTCATAGCTTATAAAATCACATCTGAACACATAATTTTTCACTGCATAGAGAGATGACACTTGAAAGTTGCTTTTTAAAAATGTAATTTGTAATGAAAGTAGCTTGTAGGGAAGTATTCTGAACTATACTGAGCAACTGAGTAGGAGCAAGCTTTGTCCCTGATACCAACCACATCAGTGCATGATATTGATTTCTTGTAGCAGATACCATGCTGGTATTTCAAAATGCCACATCTGAACCGTGGCTTCTTATCATCAGCAGACAGATTTTTCAGTGTGAGTAAGCAAATTGAGCGCCTGAGATGTGACATAGGTAAGTAAAAACCTAAGTCCTCTGTTGTTCAGAGTCTTACTTTGCATTCTGCATTTGTCTGCAAGTGTTGTTTTTAGGCCAAAAAGTTATATCTAGCTTGAGTCAAACCAAGGATCTCCCTTAGCTCTGTAATGATGCAGAAGTTCATAATATGTTCTTTTGGTTTCATCTTTGCTTCACATCTGAAACTTCTGTGTTTAAACAGCAATATTTACGCAGCAGGGGTAACCTTAAATATAACTCTATAAGGTAACTAAAGAGTGGTGGTGAGAGGGAAAGCTTAGGCTTCAGTAACAGTCCCAGGGAACTGATGAAAGGGTTAATAAGATGATCAAGCGTTAGGCAACCCACTTTTCACTGCTGCATGCTCCTCTGAACGGGGCGGGGGGATTGCCCGTGTTGGTGCAGAGTTTTATGGCTTCAAAAGTGAAAATCCTCTCCCATTTTCCAGGGATGTGATTTTGTGACTTGGGAGTAGTTCTGATAATCTGGTGAGAAACCAAGTGAGCAAAACCAAGCCCTATGTTTTAGTGCAAACTTTGTGGTGTAGTTGTTCATTTCTCTTTTTTTTCTTAGAGCAAGTAACTTAAAGAATAGCCTTTCCTTGTCGATTGCTCTACCATTCATCGGACAGCATATGGTTTTTGTCTTGGGAATCATCCAACATGTCACCAAGGCAGTGATACTGGACAGTTACTAGGCAGCTTTTGTATACTTTGGGGATAGGGGAAGATGGTATTTTAATAGATTTCCTTGGGGATCTCTTAGAAGGGTAATTTAATTGTTGAAATCAAATTTTGGACTCCTGTCACAAATCATTACCTTATCTTTCATCCATCTATTCCCTTGTTGTTCAAACTAATAAAACATGCACACTGCTGTCCATTCATGTGACCCCCTTCATAGGTTTTTAACTGGTAACCCCGGCTAATAATGAGTAGGTGGTCTGTTTCTGGTTGAGGATTTTTTGGAAGGAATGGATAGTTTCTCTAGCTACCACATCAACAAGGGTGGCAACACTCATTCACTCAAGATTAAAAGCCACAGAACCACATGAGTGTTGGTGAAATTCAAGCAGGAAAATGCCTCAAAGAGGAGGATGCAACCTGGGGCACTGGCTCAAAATATTTGCCTTTTAGATTCTGGCAGACAAATTCTGGGCAAGTGAGTCATTGGTGAAGTGATGTTGAGACCCTTCTCAGTGAAACCATTTGTCACCATTGCTATGGTAGTGTTTAATCAGTTCCAGTTTTCACTCAGTAATGCTCTCAGAAGACAGATTGCTGAATTTTCTTGCAGCTGTTTGATTGAAACATCTGAAATGAGGTGCATTAAGATGGTGGGAAACAGCTTGTGGTCCCACTGCTCCAGCTGCTCCTCACCTGATCCAGGCAACGTGCCACCTGCAGAAACACATTCAGGCAGCACCTGCATCTATCCTGCCCCAGTCTCTCCATCCTCTGTAGTTTCTTTCATTCCTTCAAGGACTTGCAGCTCCCTGTTACCACTTTTGGTGCTGCAGCTCTCCTGAGGTCGGCGTGCAGAAGTGAGAATCTTTATTCCAACAATTCAGACAGTAAGGAGACAAGGATGGGGGAGCTGAAGGATGGAGGAGATCTGAGCTGGCAGAGGCCAGTTAAGGCAAGAAAAAGTGAGTAGGCAGCAGGGTTGGGGCAGCACATGCTATGAGGTTAGTGGTGTGGTCTCAGGGCATTGTTTACGCTTTGCCAAAGCTCAGCTGATCTTCAAACTTCTTAAATTTGATGCTTCAGCCTTCTTGTCACCCCCTGAATTTAGGAGTGGAGAATGGAAATCATGCTTATTTCTCACTGTTCAAACACATTGCTCAAATGTCTCTGATTTTGTGAGTGATTGGGTTAAGTGAGCATGATTATTTATAGACAGGATTTCTGAGCTTGGCCCAACACTACTTGCATGGAGATAACTGGGGTTTTAAAGAAAGGAATCACTGCATCATTCCAAAGTCCTCTTTAAGGCCCAGTGTTCCCTTTGCAGGCACTGAACAAGCAGCCTCCATCCCTACTGTTAAGTATTTACCATCTAAAAAAGCAGAAAACGAATATTTAGGAGCAAGCATCAGGTCCAAAAATAAAAATGTGTGTGTGTTCAGACTAAGGAGGTAATAGGCAGCAGCTGCATGCTGTTTGCTCACTCATTTGCTACAATTCTATGGTTACTTCTTGTTTTTCACTATGACATCCTTCAAATTCTGTTCCCTTTCACCTTAAAAATATTGTTTTAGCTGTTGTAAGCTCAGAAAAACTGTATTGAGAAACACAATCAATGACTTAAATAATAACATTTGGATACAACCCCTATCATCCTAGAATTGGAATCACTGCAAGTTTATATGTGGGCTTCTAAAATAAAGGGATTTTTTCCTAGTTACTTCTGTGAAAACAGGAACAAATCCAGTGCTTTATGCACCCAGGAGCTGATGCCTGCTAAGTGCAGTTCTTACACGTTTCTTTATTCCCAATGCTAAGAAAACCCTAGGTTTTTTTTTCATGTTTCATCAAAAATGTTTTTCTGGAACAAACCAAAACAAACAGAACCCAACCGGTCTTTTGTTGGTTGCTCCACTTCCCAAAAGGGTCCAGGGCACTCAGTGACACAGCATCTGTCTTAGATGCTATTGAAGGCATTCAGCCCCTAAATGCTCTTCCACTGACGGTCTTTTATGCTGTGGTATTTGAAAAACTCATACAACAGGGCTGGAGGAAAGGAAAAAGGCATCTTTTGAATAGGGTGGAAAATATTTAATCTTCTCTCCGCCTGATTATCACTTAAATTCTCAGGAACTTGTCTGTGCTGCTTTTCTACTTTAGGGAAAGCCAAGTATCCATGTATCTTTATTAAAATTAATGTTGTTTTTGCTATTAACAACAGGTTATTGGAATAATCCCTGTAGGATTTTAAATTGAAAGCTGGTTGAGGTCTTCAAGCCCCAGTGTCCTTTTACTAAATGTGTTCAGGATTAGTCCCTAGATTTGTGCTGTTTATTTCAGATTGTATGTTCACTACTTTTAAAGGAGAACATTAATTAATGCAATTTCTTCCTTAGCAAAGCCTGTGGATTAATGTTGATCTTTTCAGGACCGTCCCTTTAAAGCATCCAAGGTGTTTATTTTGTGTATGAAGAAAGACTTTATTGCTCTGAGTATCGTAATCCTGGCTGTGTGTAGAAATGGGGTGTGTGTGCGTGTGTGGAAAGAGGAAGGCCAATTGTTCTTTTTGTTCTTAAAAACCAGGGTTCCTTTTTATAAAGAGATTTTAGTGTAGCCCTCTGTATTCTTCCCCGTTATAGAGAAATGCAGTGAAATTGTATCTATTTCCTCATACTGCTGTCCTAGATACCTCAACACCACATGGGTAGTAGATGTGCTAAATTAAAGGGGATTTTTTTTTTTTATCACCTCTGTGGAAGTGTTTGTTCTTGTATCTTTTCTTTTTCTTCATAAAAAGGAAAAAAAAAAACATAAAGAAAGAAAAAGAAAAACTTCACAGAACAGTAAACCTGAGACATGGATTCGAATGCCAGACAGTTGAATGAACAGGATAATCGGGGTATTTTTTTTGACAGGTGCGACAGCCTGCCTATGACTGGCATTATAATCATTACCATTTTAATAAGGCTCTAATAGGGGGGCCGATAATTCAATGGGGTGTGAGGATCCTAATTCAACTCCCAATCCCACATGAATGTGCTAGAATTTGTGGGCTTTGTTTTCCTCTTTTGTACCCCTGAATGCAAATAATTACTGGCTATAGATTCAAAAATTCTTAGAACTGGAAGCTAAATTAGCTCTCCTAATACTGCACAAGAATGTCAATACTCAGGGGGGAAAAAAAGGAAGTAAGTGGTTTTTGGTTGTTTTTTTGTATTACACTTGTGGTACTGCAAAGGTTCTGTAGCTTAAGTGGTTTGGTTGGCAGTGTGAATAATACCAGCACTGTTTGTAAAGGACGTGCATCTCTCTTTTCCCTCGCTCTCCCCAAAAGGGAAAGTAAATATATTTGTCTGAAAATCATTTCTGGAAAATCATATGCTTCTTTCTCTACCTGCCATTTTTTGTTGATGTTGCCTCGGTCTGCTCCAGATGTGTCTGTCCACTCTGTATTGTTTCAGCAGTGGCATGTTCAGGATCTGTGGCTGTGCTTTCACTGGGGCCCTGTGGGCACTGAAGTAGTCAGTTTGCCCCTTTCAGATGATCCCACAACACAATTTCAAATCCTGAGGCAGTACCCCACACTGCAGTTTGAGGCTGAGTGCTGAAGGTACCCTGGTCTGAGAAGAGTGTTTCCAAATTTAAGAGACTACACCAATCTCTGCTTAGGACACCACTTACATTTGTGTTTAAAGGCATTTGAGTAGCTGTTTTAAAACCCAGGAGGTTAGGGGGTCAGCAGCCCTCCTTCCTTGCTCCTACCAACTCCTACCATGTGTCTGACTCTTGGGACACAGGACCAGGTAGAGGGGAAAGGACTCATCCTGGCTCCTCTCTCTGTTAACAACCAGAACAAAAAATCTTTTTTTTTGTCTCTGCTGACCTATGTAATGAATTTCTCTATTCATTTGTGATCAATAATACATATTATTATTTCTAGCTAATGACCAACAGTGCTACATGGGACAAGACTTTGAAAAATTGAGAGGGATATTTCCATATAACCCCTTGCAGCTGGAATCAGCTTCTCCCGCCAGCTATTTCTGATCCTAAATTAGCTGTGGAGTCTTGCCATGCTTTCAGTCCTCTTTCTCTTTCTGCACATGCATTGCTTGATGTATAAGGAATATGACCAGCACTTAGTCTATAGGGGAACAAAAGATAAGCACAGGCACTTTATATAAAGTCAGAGTGGGAAATAACTGAGGTGGACAAACTGACCTGTGAAAACCATCCTGAACCTTTGCCCCAGACTGAAATGCAGAGTTTTGGAGCTTGGCCAAAATCTGGTTAATCTTTCTCCCTCTCTGTTTTTTAATGGTATTTATGGTTTCGCAGCACTTCCTGGTTTCATCTGGGTCCAAAAGCAGGAGACTGAAATACCATTCAAGAGGCTATTCACAGTATTTCCAGCTGGCTAGGACCATGGAATGAAAGATCTCTCACAATCAGGTCTGTTCTAGAAGGATTTCTGCCCAATTTCTGTTCTGATGAGGTTCTGATGAACAGCCAAACTGTTAGAAAATTATCCTAATTAAATTGAAACTTTGAAAATATGCCCATGCACAAAATAACTGACATCCTTCACCTGATGAACCTGTGTACAGAGAATTAACTCATCAGGTTTCTTTTTTTGCCTTTTTTGTGCAGAAGATGTTGTTTTTCTTGACCTTGGAAGGCTCCTCATGGAATTGATATTTACATAGGCTATTTGTGCTCTCTTTGGGATAATGCTTTTTATGCACTTCAGGTTTTGATGGATGCTAAGCTGCAAACCTAGATAGTTTGTGTTTTGAGTCAGACATTGAAACCTTTTCTCAATCCCACGGTTTCCTTGAGTGGAAAATGACAGGATTTGGAAGAATCACTGCCTTTCTGAAAGTGCTAGGAAGAATATATGGAGATCTGTTCCCCATTGCTCATAGTTTGATTTAGGCTGGAGGTTGTCACAGGACAACCTGTGAGAAGCAAAACCCATAGATGGAGAGGTTAATCTTTCCCTCTGTTTTAGCTTACCTTTTGCTGACATTGTGGCTAATTATTGTTCCTGTGTGACAATTTTCCTAATTTGGCCAAAAAGATTGTTGAGAAGTCTGTGAAGAACCAGCTGAAGATGTCCTTCTTCTCCTTAGGCCTTATTCAGTTCTCTGGGGGACAAGGTAAAATACAGTAGTTTGGAGTTGACCTTGAGAGTACCCAAAGCTCTCCCTGCTGACTTGGACCACATAACATGGTTGACTTTCTTCTAGGCACTGATCAATAACTTTATTCTAGTCTCTTAGAGATCACAGGAGGCTGTGCTAGATTGGCTCCTGTCTGGCAAGCGCTGTCCTTGGGGACTCTCTCTGGCTGAGCAAAGGTTCCAGGAAAAAATCACAGATATTTTAACGATTCATGGTGGATGTGTACTTTCTTGCAATTCCTCTTACCTGTTAAATTTGCTGCTGCTATCATCACTGTATCATCACCATGTCCAGATGTGGGGCCAGAGCTAAGCATGGCTCTAGAACAGCTGTCCTGCCCCAAACAGCTCAGCAGTCTGAGAAAAATACAGCATGCCTGAGGAACACAAGAGAACAACATTTGTCTGTCCTGTGGTGGAAAAAAACCTGCTTCTAAACGTAGATGATTTTTTTAGGCTATGGAAAAGAGAGTACAGGGTAATTTATCTTGTTTCATAGCTCTCCATGTGCTCCCTGTTGCCTATCTGTTTGAGTGAGGTTTCTTCTTGGGTCACGTTTCAGCCGTTGAACCTACATAAGACCTTCAGGAAAATTCTCCTGTGGGTTTAACAAGAGTAGCCACCAGTCTGAAATCCATGAGGAGAGACCCAAGCCACCAGGACTCTTCCCACTTGATTCCAGCCCAAATGATCCAAACCTGCTAAGAAACACGGAACAAAGCAAGGCTTTGCCTTCCCTGTTGAGGGACAAGGCAGGAGGGAAAAAGGGATGTAAAGATGCTGATTTTCCCTATCCCTAATAGGAACTAGGGAACTAGGCAAGATTTGTCTTGCTGAGCTTTCAACTGGGTAGCAAACTTTCTTGCAGGTGGAAGATAATTTAGTTCAACTTCTCCCAAAAAACCAAAAGAAAGCAAACACCACCCAATTCATAATTTTTAGTGATGTTACACGGGTCCAAAGGGTTATGATGCAGCAGCTAAAGGAACTATTTCTGCTTATGTCACTGGTCTGCTGCCTGGTTCCAGCATTTCACTTCCCTCTGCTGTAGCTTCCCCTTGTCAAAGCAAAATCTAATACTGAGCTGTCCCTCAGCAGATCTGTTCAAGGTTGGTAAAGTGTTTTGGAGAAAGGGCTGCTGCTAAAGAAGCTGCTGTAAAAGTTTCAACCATTAGCATTCACTTTGATGTAGCAAAAGTAACCATTTTTCTCTAAAGTGCTGGAAGTTTTATTGTGTGGAGAATTTAGATTAACATTAAATACAGAAGGTTTTAGAAATCATTCACCTTGAAGACTGGCAAAACTGGCATATTCACAGCAGAAGTGAAAGACATGTTTTATCTGTGTTGTCCTTTGTAATTATGCTGCTGAATAACAGGAGTATTATCACACCAGGGTTAGTGCCAGAGGATTACCCAAAGTTTTTCAAATGGGATGGTAAAGTGGTGCAAACAGGTGCATAGACAAAGAGCAAAAAGAGCGGAGGAAAATGAGAGAAAGAAAGCTGAAGCCTTCTAGTTTCAGCCACATAGCAAAATTAATGGTTTCTCTAAGTGAATAGCATAGCTAGATTACTATTCAGCCTCTAAAATTAGAGGAATGGGTCAGATTCTTCATTTCACTCCTGTTTTAACTTAAGCAAAGGAGGTCACTTTAATTGTGCTTTACCTAAAAAAAAAAAAAAAAATTCAGTGCAATAATTTTGCAGTGGATAAAGTGACTCATAAGAATATGGACTCTGAAATTTGCTTCTCAAGAACTCCCTTTGCAAACTGGGTGTTGCAAACTGGGAGTTCTTTTTGAATGTTCCACACGTGTGTATCCAGAAAGAGAGAGAGAGGAAGGCATTTCTAAATGAAGTTAAAACATCTTTACAGGCAAAACAGTCAACGTAAGAACATGGTGTCACCTTTTTTGTATATATTTGTATTGATTTATTTGTGTACATTAGAGCCACATGAATATTTCTTAATCTCTTCAGAAAATAATGATGTACTTTTGCGCAGTTCCCTTGCAAGACCAAACTTGGAGAAAGTTTTTGGTGCCACTTTTGAGTATGAATTGTATCAAGAGATGCATTTCAGTATTTACTGTTAATTGCCACAAACAGAGCTGTTGAGGATTTAATATGGATGTCTAGAATAATTTGGGGAGGGAGAGAATGGGACATTTGGGTATTCCGCCCTCTTTCTCGAATGGTAGCTTCAGGAACATTTTGTGGTGGAAGGAAGCAATACTTCAGGAATTTGGGTCACTGGGGAAAGTGGCCCATCTCAGATTTCTTTGTTACCTCTGTCTGCTGGCTGTCACTGAGAACAGGGACATATTTTAGCTTACTGATTGCCCTGCTTTTGAGGTAAACCTCCAGGTAACTGTAGGCTGGTGACTACCACTTTTGTCCCCACAAAGATCTGTAAGAGTAATAGGCAGGTAGGACAGCCCTGGGATGATGTATTGCTGTTCCCCCTGACTAATGCCTACAGTGGGATTTCTATGATTCTAAGCAAGACTTTGAAGGCATCTATCGCTTTGTTTTGTAATTAGAACGTGGCAGTCTCTGAAAGGAGGTCTCCTTAGAATATTTGCTATTAAGAATTATCAGTATAAATATCTGTAATCGCTGGTCCCTGAATCACGTGGTGTGGGCAAATCACGGCTATGCAAATAAACATCAACCTTGCGATGCCCCATCCCCTCTGTTTTCCTGTCGGCTCTGTTCTTGTGCATCACTAAAGGGCATTGAAATTGCACAAGTCAGTCCTCTCAGCGGGCTTGGTGCCCCGCTGGCTCACAAGAAAAGGGCCAGCGGGGAGTTTAGGGGCAGCAGAGTACACATGTATGTGCTCACTCCCCATGCGCGCCCTGCCTGTCATCCCAGCAAGACCCGTCACCCTTCTGATTGTCGTTTTGATCCTACTCCTTCAGCTGACATGCTCCCAGTCCTCCAGCCAGGGCTGTTCAGGACTGACACTTTCCTGTCCCAGAAAGAGCCCTGAGATAACACACATACACAGAGTAGACTTTGTGGTCAGTCAGATTCGGTTTCTATCTGAATTTAAAGCAGTGGTGTTGACTTGATGACAGTAACTAAACATCGTTATCTTACTTTGTCTGTGTCATAACGTAGCCAAGAGGGGACATCTGAGATCGTGTCTAGGTTTAGAAGGACTCAGAAATCAGAAATTCATTCCCTTTGAGTTACTTTTTCATTTCTGTGTCTACATGGGAATAAATAGCGCTTCTTTATGTTTTGGAACAAGTTTACTGGAACAAAGTGTTTTGGCATTATCAAATCAATTTTTTTTCCTGTTCTTAGTTAAAAAAAAAAAAAGTCAGTAAACTCAGTTTTGTTAACAGGGTCTGTATTGTCGAACGAGAAAGTATTTAATTTGAAAATGCAGGGTAAGTCTAGTTAAATGGTTCTCAGGACAGTTTCTAGTGGGTGAATATTTCATCTTCCTGAAGGTCAAGCTCTGCATGAAAACTTGTACCTCCTGTGTCATAGTGCAGTAGCTGGGATCAGCAGAGGTGTCCAAGATAAGACATTCTTTCATTAGATATGACTGACAGCAAAGCTTGCCAATCAAAGTTTTTCTGCCTTGCTGGTTTGCCTGAAGTTTGATGCATGGGTATGGATATGGTGGGGTCCTTTTGTATTCCTCCCTTTTAACCCTGTTCCCTAGGAAGCGATGCATGATTAAGCTGGCTCCAGGTCTCAATTTTTTGAACTTGTCTGCTTGGCTAAAAGAGAAACAGCCAGATGAATCTTTCTTACTGGAATAAAGCCTGAAACCTAATCTCATCTATGCTATTACCAGCAAAGGATCTGCAGAGAGGTGAGGAAAATGCAGATGCGAGTCTCCTGCTGGCCTGCTGGGACAGCACCAGGTTCCTTTGACCTCTTGTGGGACATCATGTCTTTCAAGAATGTTCTGCTGAGAAGGATGTCAGCAAAATGGAGTTTGTTGTCAGCCTGAGAAAGTCATTCTTAGTGTTTTCTGCAGTAGCTTTAAATCCACTATATAATCTCATTTCATAAGCCAGACTGCTGGGGAACACAAATCAGTGGTTCTGCATGGAGGAGTCCAGTTTTCCATTAGCAATGGGGTCTGGCCACAGAACTTGCCTAGATTTTGGATTAGTGCATTCATAGGACTCATCAAACAAAACTAGGAGAGTAAAGACTCTGTAGAGAAGATTTCCAGAGGCAACCTCCTCAGAGCTGTTAAACATTGAAGTTGTAATTGAAGTTCAGACACTATGACTGCAAAATGACCCATTTAGAACGTGGAGAATTTTTCTTAATTAAACAAAGATGACTTGGTCAAGTGGGCTGGGATGTACCCCTTACACAGCAAGTAAAAAATTCAGGTAAATTGTGCTTTACAAAAGTGCTGTATGACAGGAATAAGTGTGGTGTACAGAGCACAGCACTTGTCACAACTGTGAGTAAAACTCTGTCCAGAAGTAATGTGAAAGTATGGCTAATGGAGAAATGGATCCTTGCAAGAGAGAAACAGTGGTTTATTTTCCAGTTGCAAGGGAATAAACAGGATGACAAAAGTGCTGGCTGTTGGACTGACTTGTGTGGCACAAAAAGTCGGGTGTTCCAGCAGCTGGAAGCGATGGAGGTGTTGTTGTGCAGCACTGCCAGGGCAGCATGTCAGCCTTGCTGACAGACCAATGCCTCTGGCCATCGTTTCTGTGGTCTGCTCAGAACCACAGCCTGCTCTTTGATCACTGTGTGCAGGGAATAATCTGCAAACCCACAGGGATTTGGTCTTCAAGCAAAACTTCCACTCTTCCAAAGCAAGGGAGGAAGGTTACAAAGGAGACAGGCTGACTTCAGCTTTGTTTTCTTGGATTCTTTTGTTTGTTTGTTGAGTTGGGGTTTTTTTAATACCTGCTCTTCACTTGAAAGTTGTTTTTTTTTTTCTGGAGCCATTTTAAAGAATTCTAACATTTCTTGCCAGTGTGTTTATTCTGAAAGGGACAAAATCTAGAAAAAAGTAATATTCTCGCCGTAGTCATCTTTACTTCTCACAGCTGGCTGGAGCAGAGTTCAACATGTCTGTGAGGGCACCCAAAATAGAGGAGATTTGCACAAGATTATGGAGATTTCCAAAAGAGCTGTATAACCACAATTTTTCTTTGTCTGTATATTTTATTTACATGAATTTATTGAAATGCCCTAGGCTCTGAAAAAAACCCAGTGCTATCTGCCATTATCATATATATTCCAACAAATAAACAAAATGCTATTGTACAGGAGGATGATAATGCCAGGAACTGCCATCTTCCTTCTACTCCATTTATCTCAGCAATGCACTCTTAGTCTGGAAACTGTGATATTGAATATTGTCAGGTTGGGTTTCCACTAATTAATGAAAAACAGGCTGCAAGCACAAAGGATTAATTTGGCCTATTCAATCTGATCACAAACATTTTGAGAATCTGTTTAGCTTTTTTGAATGGTGTGAGGTAAACCAAGAGAAAAAACATCTTTTTTCAGCTAGTCAGCCAGAAAGAAAAAATCCACATGGATTTACCTAATGGGGTCAAAGCTGAGAAAAGCAGAACATTGTTCCTGGGAGCCAGACAAGGCGGTTATCTTATGGAGAGGGATGATTCAGAGGCTCTAAAAACTTTAGAGCCACTAAATAACCCTGTGAATTTAAAGAGGGAGCTTTGCTCTGCCTTCAGAGGGAGTTTGCACTCACAGCATCAGGTGGAACTAAAAACTCCTGTGCTTTCTGGGAGCCACAGGTCCTTTTACAGGGGTTGTGCAATTGGTGTAGTACAAAGCATCTGAGTCAGGTTCTCAGCTGGTGAAATCAATGTACTTGGTCAGAGAAGAGCCTGGCAGTCTGTGTTCAGGTTCAGTGTGGAGTGTCTTTGATTAAACTGTAATCAGAAACCAGCAAAGAGATAATTGGCATGTGTATCACTGCAAAACATGCATAAAACAATTCTGCTAGGCTTAGGCTGTAAATATGTACCTAGGCTGGTGTGCTAGCAATGAGCTGCTCGCTTGCTCCTAGGACTTAATTACGTGTTGTGCCGATTGATGAAAGGTTCAAACAGTTGAATCAATATTTTATTGCACTGCTGTAAACTGTGGTTGTAGCATATTAGACCATGAGTGGCTGGCAAGTTTAAAAGCAGGTAACTGAATCAAAGTCTGAGTAAGTGTTCTGTGTGCAATTTAGAAACAGTTAATACCTTCCAATTGAGAGGATTTGTTTCTAATTAATATAAAAGCTGTTTATTTAAATCCTAGGCAGGCAGTATTTAAATACACAACAAGTCACCTGGGAATTTCATCTAAACCACTTTGTGGAAAGCTGTTATGTTGTGCTGAAATAAATCCAACATGAAGTAACTGTACTCTCTTCATTCAGAGTGTAGAACAGTTCCCTGCATGCTGTTTTCTTTTTTCTTCTTCTTTCTGAATATACTAAAATATTCTTGGCCTTGTTCCACCTTAAGGAATGATGAAAGTTTCAGTGTTGCTGCAGTTTCCTGTACTCTTATTGCCTGCATATCCTCAGTCATCCGTTGGCAGCACTTATTTTGGAAAGGTATTATGTGTGAACAGAATGAAAGACAAGCCCTGACAGAAGGAACACACGATGTCAATAGGCTGGAGACACGCAGTATGGTGACCAACAACACTTACAGAGTTCACAAATTATAGTTTCTAGAGCTTCTAGAATACGTGAGACCACGACTTTGTTTTCTTGATGGTACTTTCAAGTGGATTTGTTAAGATATTTTTAAAATTTTTGTGACATTTGAAGGGCTTACAGGTAGTAAGATAGTAGCATCAAAAGGTCTTATAACCCTGTTAGCAGAAGAGCTGCTGATTTCTTTGGCTTTAATTTTTAAATTTATTTTACTTTTCCCCCTTGCTTGAAAGAGTGGGGTAGAATAAATAACTCTTTGATTAAAAAAACCCCACAAAACATTTAGAAGTTTAAAATATTTTTGCATAATCTCGAGTGAGAGAGTATTAAAAACCTTCACAATTTCGTGCTAGTCCATCTTTCACCAGCAGTACGTACTTGTCATTAATTTTCACCAAGTAGCCTAATTTTCTCTGCTCCATTTTTTCCCCATTTCATCCAACCTCTACATTCCCTATCTGTGTGCACTGTGGTGACAATGAGACCTGCAGCTCATCCCAGAGAGCCATATCAAAGAAGAAGCCAACAGCATTGTGAAAGGTGGTACTGGTAACTCCCTGCTTCACCTGCAGTTCAGAGAACTGTGAATTTTAGCAGTTTCCTGAAGTAGGGGAGTGGGTAAGGGAAAATTTGATAGTTTGGGCTAGATTTTTACTGTGGGTTTGTTGGGCTGGGTCCATGTAAGGAGTCAGCAATGATCACTTCATTTACTGTCTCATTTTTATCGTGTCCATCATATGATGGACAAGTTTGTCCCTTGCACACTTGCAGAAGTCAATGCCCTTGTTTCATTTTCCCCTGTCGTAGTTGTAAAGTCAGCCTCATATAACTTTCTCTGCTTCTTAATTATGTGCTAATGAGGTTTTTACAGAGTAATTTTTACTTCACACATCTTCCTCCAATCCTCTCAGCTGAGCTCAGACTCTGGCTGTGCTTGCCCATTGCCACCTCCCCTTAGCCCAGGGATGTCTGCCCTGCAGGAAAGTGAGAGTGATGTATACAGAGATTTTTAGCTGGCAGGTCTTTCAATGGCATGTAGCATATCTTTTTGAAGGGAATAAACAAAACAGCAGGTTAAGCTCTATTTCTGCAGGGCTTCCCTGCTGCAGATAATTTCCTTGGTGTGTTTTGTGGCACCTCTGTAATGTGCAGCTTTAAAATCTCTGAGGAGAGTAAAATCTGGTCATTCAATCAGTGGGAAGGAACGTGGTTGTACCAGGACTGGGGAGCAAGGAATGTTTGCCTGCAGACAGTTGTAATTTACAGGCTATAAATGAATCTATTTTAGATAACAGAAAAATGAAGCCAAGCCTCATCTGTCTTTTCTTTTCTTTTTTTTTTTGCCCTACGTAAGATAAATTGCATTGCATGCTACAAAACTTGCTTCTGCACATCTCTGCTTTTTCCTGTCTGCTGCACCTCTTGGCAGCCGCCTCACACTGTGTGTTTTAGGATGGATGTGTCACTAAGCAGGGGGAAAGTAATTTCCCACAAAAATGATAAATCCCACTCTAAATTGAAGGCCAATCTCTGCAAGAGAAGCTTATGGATTTTAACTACTGACTGAAAGACAAGCACAGCATTCAGTAGCTTTGAGGATGCCTTGGCTCTAATAACAAGCTTGGTGGCTGGTGGCACGAGGGTTATCAGGAAGTTAGATGCCATCTCCAGCAAGGCTTTGAATAGGCTCTCCATAAAGCACAGGTGCATTGTGTTGGGCTAGGCCATTTCAGATTGGGCTGCATGCCTTGGGGTGAATCCGGAAGAAATCACTGTCAGTGATCAAACATTGATATGTTGTCATAGCCGCTGATGTTACCGTAATTTGAGTCTTTTATGAGTCTTTGCTTAGCGAAGACTTAGAAGTGCACTGACTTAGAGCCTGGGTTATCTCTGTGCCTGGAGAGCAGGTGGCCAGGCAGTGCTCAGGTGGGGATTATTGCTGCCGACGGTGTTAGAAAGCTTGCTTTGCACCTGCCTCCTCCTCATAACAAGCACGCTAAAGATAAAAAGAGTCCGATCCCCTGGCACTGCCAACCAACTCCTCCAATCTTTCAAAAACAAATACTCAGCCTTGACTGTAAAATTAAATAGAAAATAAGAGTTACCACTACCTTCTATTGCGTGTTGATTGACCTGAGCGCTCTCCAATTGCAAACATAAAAGATTAGATATCACTTTCCATACAGGTGTATGCAAACCATTTTTCGTCTGACTGGGAGAATGAGTTGTTCAAAGTTCTGGAAAATGTCCGTGTGCACTTTTACAAGTGTACTTAGCAAAAGGAAGGCATTGACTTATGCCTTCAAAGGTGGTGATTTACAATGTCCTGTCTAGTGTTTCCAAAATCCAGAATTTTGTTTAAGCTTAGCAGAATGTACTGAAAGGAGATTTCTGATGCAGTGTGTATGTTTACAGTGCAAATACAGGCACAGGCTTTTTAGAAATTAATTACTCAAAGTGATCTCATACAGGAAAGAGCCAGCACTACAAGGGATGGGGCAGAAAGGATCTTCTCTTTCTTACAGACTGGTCTAAGCCAAGAGAAACTTCAAAAAGAGAAGGTTTCATGTGATAAAATCAGTCTTGGGAGGGATGGGGACATCAGAGTTAAGACACAATTTCTGTTTGGAGGAGATGGACAGCATCCTTGACTGTCAGAAAGGTTTTGAATTCAAAATTCACTGATTGTCTTCACTAAAAAAGCTATGGAGTTTTTTTTTTAAGAAAAGGAGAGAGAGACACAGAGAAAAAGAGTCTACATTTCTGAGGAAAGAAAATACCGAAACCTGGTAACAGTGCTGAAAACAGCTCATGAAAATTTTAAGATCAATTTTCAGCAAGCATAGGTAATTTATTTCACTAAAAACTGTTCTGTATGCTTCCTAGAAAAAAGCTGAACAATGATTTCTCACTTGTTTCTTGAATGGTTTGCTACTCCCCAAAATATGTGGTTCCTCAATTTCTCTTTCAGTGCTGTTGAAATCAGTCCTTTTCAAGAATTAGAGTTGGAATTTTTGCCCCGCAGTGACGGGTCACCACTGAAGAGGTATCTCTGCAGGTGAATTGCAGTGACAGAGAAACTTTGCTTGGACAAATAAAGATTTATAAACTGGCATGGAAGAACTAAGCAAAAAAGAAGGATTCAGCTTCAGCCTCCAGCATCAAGGGAAAAGGACATAATTTCTTAATAAGTGATGAGCCAGCAAGGAAAGGCCTGCTTCTGCAGCAGTTACCTCAGCAAAGAGAAAGTCTGTCCCTTTTCTCCCTTGAAGAATTAGTTATTTCAGAGGCTAATTGTCCTAGTCTGAAAGGATTTATTGACCAACAGCTGAAAGAAAAAAACCAAGTTGATATTTCTGTCTGGGAAAAGACATCTTTTTTCCTAGTGGAGAGAGACTCTTAGCTGGCTGCTGCTATGATCTATATCCTTGTGGCTATTTAAAATCAAGGACAAGATTTTCCTTTTTTTCCCTGATGTGTTCACATAATGTCTCATGATACAGCGCAGCCACTGAGGGGATGCTGTGTTTTAGCTGCTGAGGTGTTTCAGGGCATGGCCCTGCCATGGTCAGAGTCAGTGGGAAGCTCTGGAATGTGCTGTGGTGGACAAAAAGTTAGGTCCACACTGCTTCATGAGGGTCTCCACATGAACCTTCTCCAGGTCTGACAGACCACATATCTGGGCAGATGTGTGGTGGTTCTCGGCCACAATTATTTTGAAAATGCTTTTCTATGTTTATTCATTTTGTGGAAAGTTTCTTGACTGATGATTTGGGCTGGGAGATGATAATTGGTCTTTTAAGGCCTTCATACTTCTTCATCTCACTATTTTCCTTTCAATGAGCTCTACAAAGCACAACCACTCACCCTCCCTTAAGAGGATTTTTGATTATGATGTTTTAATTGCCAGAGGATTATCTAGGTAGGAATAGATTGGCTCACATCATTGAAGGCTTTTTCCACTCTTCAGGCTGTAATATTCAGGTTGCTCAGTCCCAGCCAGGAGCTTCAAATTGTAACTAGATGCCCCGTTTTCCAGCCTGCATAGGATCTGTACCTATTCTGGGACATGTCAGAGTCTGCATCACCAACCAGCTACTCGCCAGAGCAAAGTGATGCTCACCTCCAGCTGTGTTCGTGCATCTGGTCCTCTGCCTTTGGAAGATGTGTGTTCAATTCTCCTCTCTGAGAATGCAGATCAGAGATCTTCCTCTTCAGTTTCTTAGGTTTCTGCTGTACATCCTGACCTTGTGCTAGTCCAAAGTGTCTCTGCATCAGCAGGCAGGGGCTAGAGTCCTTGCTGCACTGTTGCCTCCTGTGCTGCAGCAGGGAGGAGGAGATGAACTGTTTAAGGTTTTAGGCTACTACAAACTTGCTTCCTCTCTGAGTGAAGGGCAGCTTGGGCTTTTCAAGCACATGCTGCCTCCCTTGCTGCCCAGCTCTGTATTGCCTGCATTCAGCCTCTATGGTGATGCCATGAATTAGACCCAAATGCTGTTTGACAGCCACAAGGCTGAAAATAAAAATGCAGTAATAAAGCCAGTACTTTGTTACAGAACTGTACACGGTATCTGGTACTGTGTTTGTCATGGAGGATGATTGGAAATAAATAGAAGAAGTTAGGATGGGCAATAAATGACAAGAGTGTCTTTCCCTGCCTCACATCATACCTCACAAAACAACCAGAAAGCACAAAGGGGAGGGACGGTGGAGGGTCTTTTACTCTGCATGCTTGGCTGAGCCTCAGACAGGGTGAGAGAGATCATGGCTGCATTGTGAGGGAGTTCAGTGAAAAGACACCCTGTTGGCTCTGAATTTGCTAGTTCAAGGCCGTGTGTGTGTGTTGACAGAGTGCTGAGCTGAGCCCAAGCAAATTCTCCTGGCTGAGAGGAAAAGCCTGTGTGTGTGCTAGGCTGATAAAGCTGCTCATCCTGCTGCAAGTGTGTCTGCATGGCAGCATGCTCTCCCATGGAGATACAGTCCCCCTGAGCACTGTGCTCTGCTGGGCTCTGCCCCCACTTCAAACGGATTTGGGGAATGGACAGGTCACTTTCTGAAAAACGGTGGCTGCAAAGCTTGCTTTCTCCACCTGGTGCTCATTTAAACTGTCAGATCTGTTACGGCTGTGAAGGGGTTGTATCTGGCACATCTACACCCTTATTTCTCAGAAACATTGCTAATTCAAGAGATTCTGGAGGTGTTTATGGATGGCCGAACAGAGCATTCTGAAGGTCATTGATCATTGGACAAAACCCATGCTCTGCACAGTACATTCACAGAAACTCAGTACACCCTTTCTTTTAGATGTACTCTAAAAATCCTAGAGGAATGGCCACACATGGTATCTGAGAATCACAGTTTAACTGTGTTTAGTCCCACATCCCTGGTTCTACAAAGCTCAAGGCTTGGCTGGATGAATACTGCCGTGTAGCACCCAAAATCTGTTTCTTCTAGTGTCATGAAAGGGGATGTTGATATAGAAAATAGTGTCTATATGGTTGATCAAAAAAGATATTGAGTACTTGATGCTGAAGATGTTAGATTAAACTTTTCACCTGAGCTCTGTGAACTTTGCAGTACATCTAGACCCATGCAGAATTAGCACAGCCCAACAGCCAGTCACTCTCGGGGTGCTCATGTCCCTCAAACCTGCTTGCCAGCCATGGAGGTGATTTCTACACATAGACTGTATGTCATCTGTCTATGAATCTGCTTTTCTAAACATTGCCAGCAGGCTCAGCTCATTCAGTCTTGCTGCTGAAGCAGTGAGCACTGAGACTCAGTGAACTCCAGCTGTTGTGTCCCAGTAACACCAAGTGTGTTTTAGCCATTACATATTCAGCAAGAGCCACAGCCCCATTCACCTCTAAGCTAGGAGTGTCATCTCAACCAGGCCATCACTTCTGAGGTCTTCACTGGCTAAGGGAGAAGCTCTTTTGTGGGTTCATGCGGGTGCATGAGGAGGTGCAGTGTTGTTATGGCTTGTATCACCATGCTGCATAAAAAGTATTAGAAATGTTCGTAAGAAAACATGGCCATCGCAGGTAAAATACCTGTGCCTTTGCTGTCCTGAGGTGCAGCATGGAAATAAAGCTTTTCTTGATGTGCTCAGCCGTAGGAATGTTTCCCAGGTAGCCACGTTTCCTCAGTGTTTAAACCAGGTCATTCTAAAAATATTCCCTTTGAAACCAAAGGCACTCCGCAGCGATTTTGGCTCGCTCCTTTTGCTGGGAACGGGAAGCGTTTCCAGCGTGATTTTGCCTGTCTCTCCCAGAATTTCCATGCTTTCCAAGCACGGCTGCGGGCCCCGCGGTGAGCGGGCGCTCCGGGGCCGGCGGCAGCAGCGGGCCGGGCCGGGCCGGGCGGCGGGCGCTGTCCGTGGTGCTGCCCCGGCGGAGGCGCGGGGTGCCCGTGCGGGACGCGTGTGCGGGTGTGTGCACATGGGCACCGGGTGTGGTTATGTGTTAGGTGCATCATGGAATCACAGAATGGGTTGCGCTGGAAAGGACCTGAAATATCGTTTAGTTCCAACCTTCCTGCCATGGGCGGGTACGGACGCTGAAAGGCCTTTAGCAGAGAAATCCTTCAGTAAAATGCTACTGTGAGAACTCTACTTTTCTCATAGAAACTATGGAAAACACTGTTAAGGTTTTTGTAAACTAAAGTTTCTATCTTGCACCTGCAACTTGTTTTTCAGACTTTGTTACGACGTTAACTAGAAAAATATTTTTTGAATGGGTGTTGTGAGTCTTAGCCAATTAGCATGAGAGGTGGATAGTTACTGACCAATGATGTTATGCCATCTTTGCGAACTAAGGTATTTAAACCCGTCGGAAATTAATTAATGGATCACAGAAATTAATTAATAAATGGCATCGCATCTAAGGGCCTCCTATGGCTCATTCATGATTCTCGGAACGGGTTTCGTGTAATTATTGCTCTCGGACTGCGGAACTCGGCGACAGGCGGGGATACCTCCCACTAGACCAAGTTGCTCCAAAGTCCATCCATCCTAGCCTTGGAGACTGTCAGGGATGTAGCATCCACAACTTCTTCGGGCAACCTGGTCCAGTGCCTCACCAGTCTCTTTTTACAATAAAATTTAAAAATTGGACCATTTTGACATCATTACACACAATCAGAATCTCAGTGCAACTCTCACAAGTTCCTTACGGGCCTGTGGTTTTCAAGCCCTGCACAAGACAGAAAAATCAGTATGGACCAGGAAAAATTGTATGAGTTAGTATTGTCTTCATATCCCTTTACTTCCCCTGTTAGAACTGCCACACAGAGACTATTTTAAAAGAGATTGAAATATTTCAGAAACCTTTGAGGGATTCTGCTGATTATTTTTTTCTCTGCTTGGTTCTGGTAGACAGCAGGATGTGTCCCATTGGTTATTGTAGTATTTCTGTCATGTAATAGTAATGCTGCTGGTTATTTAATAACTTGCTGAAGAAAAACACCCTTTTTGCTGCAGCCTGCCAAGCTTGATCCATTCATGTGAATATGGGCACAGACACCTCTGCCAGTTGCAGCCCAGGTATGGAAATTGATATTTAATATTTCTGGGGTACCAGAGAAACCAGTAAAATTGTTGGGCAGAAGCTGTCTTGCAGATGATGAGATATGTCCCATTGCTTCATTCCTGGGCAGCATTTCTTTTGCTGCTCATCAGCTGGAAAACCATTCTGGATCTATTCAAGAGGCATGACCTGCTCACTCTGTCATGTTCTGCTGGTGGCAGGTACCTCTTGCTGCTCATGCTCTCTTATAAGCAGGTAACCTGTGAAGAATAACATTTAGCCCAGCAGGCTTTTCACCAGCAGCAGAATAATGCTCCCCATTGGAAGACTATACAAATGTGGGTCTGAAATTCCATCCCTCCTTGGGGTGGTGGGATAGTTCTTTGTGGAGACCTCATGATTTACAATGCTCCTTTGCAGCTCACCCCAGGTCTCAGAGTTACCCAAATGCAATCACAGCTAAGCCTCTGTGGAGAAGCCCAAAGCCTTTTTCTATGTGTCTCCCCATGTGCTTTGATGGTGTCCTATGGCGTACCAAATCCTTCCCCAGGGTCTTAGCATAGGGAATATGACAGAGCCACTGGGAGCTATTTTGGCTCACAGGATGCCCACAGCAGCTGCTCCAGCTCTGGCCAGCTCTGGAGCACCACAGAGGCAGCTGCCTTGCACTCACTGAGGATCTGGGGATGTTGTTTCCATTGCCTCGTGCTCTTGGTTTGAACCTTTCAGTGTCTGTACGCTGACCTTTGCGTACTTACCCTCCTCTTACTGGCGTGAAAGGGACGAGTAGTTCTTGCCCCTTTGTTTCAGAGAGCAGTTCATTGTCCACTCTGTTTTCTAACACAAAATAAATAAGGAAATCATTTCATCATTACTTGTTAGTTTGGCTGTTTTTTAATAGGGATGTAGGGCAGCTGCACGGAGCTTTGAGAGTTTCCTTAGAAAACCCCAGGCCTTAAATACAAGAAGCAAAGTCTTGGAGAGGGTAGAGAATGACAATGTACTTTGCTCTCTGTGTTTGGCAGGGCTGGCAAATGGATATATAATGTGTTGCCTAATCACAAGGAAATCTGCCATGTGATCAATTATTCTTTGATTTCATCACTTTAATAATATGTCATTTTGGATTTGTGACACTGTTGGACAACACAAATGACCAATGAGGGGGATTTGGCCTGTGTCAGTGAACAGCATCTGCTCAGCCCCATGCCTGCAGAAATGCCTAAGGGAAGGTGGGAGTTTAACTTTGCTCCCTGCCTCAGCAGATCCACATTTCTAGGCTGAAAATAAGTATAGGGTGTAAGGGAAATCATACACAACTGAAAAATCCATTCTGATTTACAATTTAATTCAGCTGGGTTTTGGGTTTTGTTTTTGTTAGAAACCAGAAAAAACCAAAAGAACAACAAAAAAAAATCCCAGCCCTTCTAGGATCCCTGAATACAGGAAAGGTATTAATTTAGCTACTTATTGGGCCCATTGCCTGGAAACCTCACACTCCACTGTTTTCTTCTCTACCACCACCACCAGAACAGAAAATGGGTGATTATCCTTGCTTTACCAATGGAATCTGAAATACAAGGAGGCAAACCAAAGGGTCAAATTGTAGGCCAAGGCCACATTGATTTGGCTTTTCCAGCTTGCCTTTCACTATAACACACCTCAGTTTATGCCAACAGGACTCTCAGCTTCCCCCTTTTCCCCCTCCAGCTGCAACTTTTGTCAAAGGTTAGTAATCAGGGTATGAAAGGTGAATAACACTTTCCACCAAAGATCTCTGCCGAGATAAATGCCTCTCCATGAATCAGATTGACATCAGGAAAACAGCTGAAGACACATTCTGAAGCCTCAGCCCCACAGGATCGTTAGGAATATTACTGTCCCGACCTAATGAGCTACCACTGATCCTAAACAATGTCTAGGACAAAAGACTAGAGGGGGATTGGCTCCCCTCACCCTGCTGCCTGCAGACTTCTGACAACCCATTAAGGTTATAGCTATTCAGGCCTGTTCAGACAGCCCTTTTTTCCTTCTTTTTTTTCCCCCTAACAACTCCCAGCTAATGAGCAGACAGCGTTACTTTTATTTTGTGCGGGGAATGTATGGCTAAATAGGCATCTGTGCATGGCTCTGGAAATTGGAATGAGGTGAGGAAAGCAGAGGAAGAGAGACTGGAGGTCTTTTAGAAATGTCTCCATCGCCTTCAACTGTCAGGCAGAGACCCTTGGCTGAGGAATCCTTCTCTCAGGGATGTGTGAGGATTTGAGGCTGAGCCTGTGGCACGCTGGGCTAGCAGAGAGACAGCAGCCTGGCCCTGCTGCTTCCCTGGTTTTGCAGAAATGGGCAGGGGAGGCAAAGCCAAAAGGCATCTTGGCATGTGCCTTCGGCTCTAGACGTTCCTTGGACGCTGCCCTCGCCGTGTGCCTCCATCTACTTTTACTATAAAAATTCCCGAAGGCGCCGGTCTCTCTCTCTCTCTCCCTGCTCCTGCCCCCCCTTTCTCTTGTACTTTACTAAGTGATTGGAGTTGCCCTCTTCCTTTTGCGCCTTCCCACCTCCTTCAAACTCCCTCTTCAGCGACAAGCAGCATCACTAATTGCTTTTTAGGGTCTCTTTTCTGCTCTCTGTTCAAAATTCATGGGGCATTCCCTGGCCCCATTATGCTCCTTTCTGAACCTTTTCAGCTTCTTTTACAAACTTAGCACTTTCTGTGCTTCTCTTAGCCTTTGCAAAAAAAAAAAAAAAAAGTTTGGATTTTTTTTTTTTTTTTTTTGGCAAGCAGGCCCCCTCCCACTGCAACCCCCCTCCCTGCCAGAAAAGCACACGCACGGGCCCACCTCCCATTGAATGGTGGGCTTTGTGCAGGGAATTTCCGGAACACAGCCCAGGGCTGGAGGCGCAGTGTGAGTGGAGGGGCTTTGGGCAAGGAGCCTCCCTTAAGCCCACCCCATTACCACGGTCACTGTTTGCCCTGGGCTCTCTAAAAGGACTATTGTTGCCTGTTGCCAGGTATTCCCTAGCAACACTTAAGCCAAGCTGCCTCCTCTATTTATGGCAGAAACTTTTCAATGGTCTCCAAAACACGTGCTTGTCAACTTCAGAGAATACCTTCAAACAGACACAGAGGGGGAAAAATAATCCCAAGCACTTGCTTTAGTTGAAATATGTGTGTTGGGGGTGTTTTTCGATTTCTTGTCATTTACCTTGGATCAGAAACCCAAACAATTGCAATTCGGAAAAAAAAAGATTCCTCCCCATCATCTTCTCTCGGCCCCTGTCCCTGCACTGCTGAGCCTTTCCTCTGGCAGGTGGGTGGGGGTCATTTATTAGATGGATGAGCCTTTGCTACACTTTGAATCTTTTTGCACAAAAGATTGCTTCATTATTTTAAGATTTTGATTTCTTTGTGTGTACCAGAGCCCTTACAGGAACGACCATACTTCTTGTGTTGTCCACCAGAAAATGACCAATTACCAAGGGGGATGTAGGGTGGGAAGGGGGTCAGTAATATACCTGTACAGTATAGACATGGCACCACCAAGTCACATCACAAACGCTGAGGTAATCACGTGTGGTGGACGCCCAGGATTTATTTCAGGAATTACATATTCCCGTTCTTGCATTTCTGCAGTCATTTTGTCAGCTATAGACAGTCAGTGGTTCAGTCAAGTTCAAAGAGGGAACTAAGCTGCTGCATCTCAAAAAAGTTGCACTTTTGGTGATCAAATGCAATAATGTGAGAGAAAAGCTTTTACAGCAAGTCTCGCTTGATAGGAATAGTCTTTGTTCTTTGAGTGACGTCATAGAAAAGGTTCCAGCATTAAATGGTGTCTTTGCCTGCTATCGTATTGCTTGCAGATTGTTACTGCTACAAAGCAGTAAAGTCATTGTCGCTTTTGGGAAAACCTTATCAGATAACCAGAAAATGTAAGTAAGGCCAAGATTTACAAAGACTGCTGAAGCAATGTGGTACCCAACTCGTTGTGAATTTCAATGGACTGTGAACATCTCTGAGCTGCCCACCCTGGTATCCATGATAGCAGTGGGTGCATTGCCAGTGCCATGGAGAACAACACACTGATGCAGTGTCAGCACCGTGTCTGGAGGAATAATGTGAAATTTTCTCATCTGCAAATTCACACTGTGTTTACTGACATGTCCTTTAAAGCTTCAGTACATTAACATGACATCCTGGCCCTGGGACTTTTTTCTTAGCTGTACCTTCCCTGCTGCCCTGGTGGCCCCAAGAGCTGAGCTTCCCAGAGCCATGTAGGAGGCCAGCCTGAGTCAGCTGCCTGTGGTGGGAGCAGCTTGGAGGCCTTCAGAGCTGAAGCAAAGCCCCAGGAGTGAAATGGAGCTGGTGCTTTCAGGAAGCCTCAGGTCTGACTGACAGGGAAATGCTGTGCTACCATTTGCTGCTCTCTCTCCCCAGTAGATGGCCAAGATCAGAGTTGCCTTTCTCGTTCTGAGCAAGAATCCGAAAACATTGCATAGATGCAACTCATTCTGTATGTGATTTTGGGTTGTGACTCTCTGATGAGCTGTGTCAGGCTTTTAGAAAGATTAGAGAATATAACTACATGGTAGTTCTCTTTATGACCTACAGGTGTGGAAGTTCCTCAGTCAATGGGAATGTGTTCTTACTCCAAAATTACACGTGGGTTTTATGATAATACATCTTTTCCCAGATGTGTGTGCCAGTGTCTCCACAGAGAAGTGAGATATAGCATACCCATCTATCTGCCCTGGTGCTTCTGCATTCCCATCTGCCATGGAATAGTTCCTGCTTTCAGCTCAATCTTCAAAACTCAGTTTTGTTTCTGTTTTGTAGCAGTACTGTAATTAGAAGATGTTAAATTTTCTCTGTTAACGTATTCCCCTGCAGAGCTTGGCGTTACACTGCATGTAAATGGTTTCATGAAGTGCAAGATTAGGGCTGTTTAAATAATTGTTGTAATTGGAAATATGTGCATTATTGTCTCTCAAGATGTTTTAGATTAAATTAATGAAGTTCACATCTGGAAGAGCAGATATTAACCCTTTATGTGTTTCTGATCCCCTGTCTAAGTAATCTGAAGCTCAGATTTCTGGTACAGCCCATATAACACAACAGTTCTTAGCTTTGAAAAATACTATGTTTTAATCCTTGATATTTATCTTATTAATCTCTGGATTACACTGCTTGTCTTAGAGCAAATACATCAAAACCTACCAACTTGGTCTGTGGAAAGTCTGTCCTGTAGTTCCTACTAAAACCAATGGTGTACACAAGACATAATAGAGATTTCTGCCTTGCCCTGCATTTAGTTAGCAACTATATAGCATAATATTTCAGAAGGCCAAGATTTTTATTTCTGGAACATAGACTGTTTTCCTTCTGCATGACTAGAGGCAGTGTAGGAAAGAGGCATTCATATTCTTTTTCCAAGTCTCTCCAAGGTTCTTAGCTATTTTAGCCCTATGACCCCATTTAACCTATCTTTAGCACATAAAGATGCTCAAATAACTTTAAAAAGGCATGGAGAAAGGGATTCTCTATAGAGGAGTTGATCACTCAGTACTTTCTATTTATTTAAAAGGGTTAACTTCTAGCTCCTGCCTTTGCAACTGGCTGACGTGCATCCTAAATGTGATTCTGTGAGCTGGGCAAAAATGATGGTTCCCAAGTGAACAGAGGGATACAACTCTGGAGAAGCTGTTCTTCGGTGGACAGGCTTACCTAGAAATAGCTGTGGTCATCCCTGCTTGCCTGTCTCGAATTATACAATTTTCATTTCAAAACAACCCATGAAAATGGTGTTTGCAATTGTCAGCCACTGTTTTCGAACAGCCAGCACGATTGTCTGTTACTCCCATTTGAATAAATGATCTACTAGCTGAGATATTCACTATGTGTAAGTTTGGCAACTGCCCATTGCTATATAAGCCAGTGCTTGAAGTGATTCTGGGTGATTCTGGGGCAGATTTTTCAGCTTCTGATGAAATTCAGTCTTCTCTTCCAAGTGTAAAATTACACACTTGTCCACATTCTTGAGGGTACAGAATTTGCTTTCTCTTTCATCAGAGAGAAGTATGACTTAAGTAATTCTCAGATTCCAAAAACATTAGTTAGAGCCTTGCAGACACCTATAAAAGTCTCTAACTTCCTTAAGACTTGAATCCCAGCACCTGAACTCTGGCCCTCCAGGAATACTGAGCCATCACTGAAGACCAGAGTCTTTCCTCCTGAAACACCTGGACTACGAAAAGTTGCCGTGAGCAAAGCTGGAGTGATTCTTATTTCTCTTGTGTCCATATGCAAGTCATTCTTGGAATATAAACTGTGTCTCTTGCACACCCAGCCACCATGGTCTTCAGCCACCCAAGATGCCTGGAAATCTCTGTCTGGTTCACCTTTAAGCAGCAGTTCAAACCAAGGTAACTAAAGAGAGGGGGTGAGAGGTGTGAAGTAAGGCTGAGCTCATCACACGGCCCAGCAGGCAGTTGGCTGTAACAGCTGGTTCCAGTAGAAAAGCCAAGGACCTGGATGTGATGGAGACTCCATGTCCCTCTTAGTGCTGTCTTAACACAGAGGGTGGTGGAGGTTTGATGCTGGTGGGGACCCTTGCCTTGCTCCCATCCAAGTTATTATTCATATGGATGTGAACGTGCTGAGGAACTTTCCCAAATAGAAAGCAACTAAAGGTGCTTTTAAATTAGCATTAATTTTTGTTGACTTTTTCATCTTTTTCGATATCACCTGTGGGGTCCCAGACAAAATACTTCTTCTCTATAGGCCTGCTCTGATCCTATTTTTATTGTGTGGAAATTGCATACTTTTGTTGCTTCCTGACGTCAGTGAAGTCAAAGGAGTCCCAAACAGACTTGGAGACACCATCCACCTGAGAGGACAGTCACTGATTTTCAGAGGCACAGGCAAGGCTGGGAGCCAGAGGCCGTGGCATGCAGACAGTGGAAGGGCTCCCTGCTGCTGCCTTTGCTTCATCCCCTGAATCAGGAGAGTGTTTGTCTCACTCAGGCCAGTGATCCCCCTGCAGCAGCAGGTTTCTGCCTCTCTAAGGCAGTATGTTCCAGCTACCAATGGTCTCTGTCTGTCCTGCCTAACCCCTGCTTTGGAGCTGATAACCACAGGCTAGAAGAGCATCACTGAAAGGTTCTTGACCCTCATCTAGTCCAATCCTTTGCCCTGAAGGCAGTGTCAGCTACACAGCCATTCATAGATTAATAGACTTACATGCACAGCAACACTATCGTGGCTGTACAGCAGTGTGCTCACAGCTGATTTTATTTATTTATGTACATATTTGAGGCAAAGATTAGTTGATAACCTATAAAACAGTAGAACATCCACAGTGCATAGCTGTGGGTTGACTCTTGGCATAAGGATGAAAGCCTGTATAAAGAGAGGGTAAATGCTGCTTTGCTTGCTTGTGTTCGTAGCTGGATGTTTCTTACTCCTGTCTCCTGTCAGTAGGAAACTGTGGCTGCTCTGAGTCTTCAAGTTGCATATTGCATTTTTCCTATTTGTGTTACAGAGTTAAAAATGTTTCTTTAAATAGGTGCTCTCTAACACATTGGGCTCTGAGGCTTGTTGTTGCCTACAGTGGAATCAGAAAGGCCTTCTTCCCAAAGGCTTGGAGACATCTCTGTCTTCACTCTGGATGTAGCCTAAACTATGACATATTTGCTTAAGCCTGGATACAGAGAATCACTTATACTTTTACTTAAATCTGGGACCATGGAGGTTTTTTACAATCAGGGTCTCAGGGCATTATGTACAGGACTAGGACATACCTTTCTTCATGAGAACTCAGTGTTATTATGAGGATTCAATATCAGCACAGTGTTTAAAGCTCCCAAGCACTTTAATAATAATAATAACAACAACAACAGCAATAACATGGACATGGATGGACATGGGTGCATAGACATGCTATATGCACTTCTAGCTTGTATACCCTCTTGCCTACAAAAGAGACAGAAATTAAAACTAGATGAATTATTAAACTGAATGTGACTGCAACCCAGCTAATATGAGAACTCTTTCTGGTCACAGCGGAATTATTTGGGCTCCATCTAATAATTAGTAATGGAAACAGGGACATATTTATATTATTCTAAAATTATTTTTCTGAAGATAATTTGTGTCTGAGAGACCGACTCCATTGGTAGCTGTCTTCACTTTTCCTTTTCACATTTATTGAAAACAACCTTATAAACAGAATCTGGATATTTCAAGATCACTCTCATCAAGGCCCATGCTTTCAAAAAAAAGTTTATAAAGCAGTTTTCTACAGACAGTTTTCAACTGGATACAGATCCAGTTGAAGTCTATAAATAAATCCTACAACCTATTTCTGTATAAAAACTGAAATGAAGACAAAGCTTTCACTTCAAAATCTGCTTGGATTTTCAGATTTCATTTATGGCATGGGTTTCCAAAGATTAACTTTTTCGCTTTCAAACTGCATTAATAGCATTAGGCCTCAATTAATCAGATTCAAAATTTGGAAACAAAGAAAGTATTTTGTCTGTATAATCACTGAGAGGCCATATACCAGGATCTTTTCTTACCAGCCTTTTTAATGATTATTTCAGTCCAGATTTTTTTTTTAAAGGAACCGCTAAAATCTAGGCTTTGAATTTTGTAAATGAGCCTGCTGCCCAACGCACTTCTCGGCAAGATAAGGGCAGAATGGCATTTGCAGAAATGTTTAGCTATCTCTCTAACAATCCTGCTTGGTTGTGGGCCCCTTGGTAACAGCTTGGCAAATCTGCAAAAGGAATGCGACTATATAGTTTGTGTGTGGATTGTTGAGTCATTATAGCCTCCAAATTGCACAGCAGATCATTAATCATAGGCCAAGATAGGCAATCACTGCAGAAACCTGATGAAAAGGCTCCAGAATAATGCCTGCTAAATCATGTTTAACATGCAGACCTTGCCTGTGCAGATATGGAAAGGGGGAGGTAAGGAAAAAAATTATTCCCCTTTTAGGAAAGAAAACTTCTACTTATCTTTGATTTGCATTCAGCCCTCCCTCAATAGTCCTTAAGCCTGTTATTTAATTCATTTTGGTGCCAGGTCCCATCACAAAGCGAAAACCCTAACCAGGACCTATGCAGTCTATGACCTCCAAACCCCCTGTCTTTTCTTGTCAGTTCTATGTCATTTGTGCAGTTGAACTCCACCAATTTGAAATGCTGACCTCTTCCATAGACAACCTTATTCTCCTTGAGTGAAAGAAAGGGCCAAGGCCTACAAACCACTCAAGCGAGAGATGGCAAGAAAAGAGAAAAGTGGTTGACTCGTAAATCAATTTCCACAGCCCACCCAAAACCCACACGAACAATAACGATGGTATTTTTTAAAAGTTGTGCTGTTGTGGTTTTCTTAATTGAGCTTATTCTTTTTAGAAAAAGTTTTGAGCAAAGCAAAATTGTTTGTTCAGGGAGGAAAATTAGACCAGATCCTGCTCCCAATGCACTTCAGAGCAGGGCATATTTATATCAAACCTCCATTCCCACCTGTCATCTGCACAGAAAAGGAGCATAGCCTCACAACAGGTCTTTGTCTGCACTGGAAG
Organism: Falcunculus frontatus; assembly: GCA_013398115.1. Classification (NCBI taxonomy): domain Eukaryota; kingdom Metazoa; phylum Chordata; class Aves; order Passeriformes; genus Falcunculus; species Falcunculus frontatus. The sequence continues at coordinate 272,644 of VZRV01002300.1, read as the reverse complement.
AGGTGGCAATATCTGAAGAAAGAGAAACATTTTGAGCATAAATGTGCGCTCAGTCTGTGCAGTCCCAGTATGCGGGCAGAGCCATGGTACCTGCCTTTGTGCCACACAGCCTGCCCACATGGAGGTCACTGTGCAGCCCTGCCTTTGGGCCCTGCCAGCCCCATGTGGGTGCCTGTGGCCTGTCCCAATCCCCTGGTGTCCTGTGAGCAGCAGAAGAACATGCACAGGTAAGGGCTGCATGGAGCCAGGCACATGCACCGTGCAGTACGGACACGCGAGTGAAAAGGCAAAGAAGCCAGCGAGAAACCTGCCACCACACAGTGAGGCAAATTTTTAAAGACCTATATTACACTCCCTGGGGGTCTGATTCTGCCTGTGTCGCTCTCTCAGGAAGGTTTCCTACTCCTCAGGTGGTCTCATTGGATTCAATAGCTGTGTCTTTGAAGAGCAGATGCAGAAATTGACTGGAGCACACCATGCCCCAGGCCCCCATCCCTATTAGCATCTTTATGCTTTTCAGAGGCCTGGGTCTGGCTGTGCTATTTCTTTCTGCATAGTCACGTCTCTTGGTTTAAGTCTGGGACATCCTTAAAGAGCATTTCCCATCTTCTCAGAGGGAAATAGCCCCTCTTCCCTGCTGGACTGGTGTTTCTCAGTCCTGCTCTCCCAAGATCATTATCTTCTGCCGGTTATGACTAATTAGTCTCTGTCAGCAGAGGCAGGTCCAACCCTTAGGTTGAACGTAGCAAACGAATCTTTTAAATTTTCTCATTGACTGGGTTTAGTTTTATATTCACCGAAAGCTTAGAGTCACTTACAACATATTTATACAAGCCCATGGCAGAAAAAAATCTCTGGGAGGAATTAAATACAATATCACTGCCTTGGCTCCTCACATCCTTGAGCCATATGCCACTGAAGGTAATATCACCATATGCTTCCCTTTTGTTATTTTTTTTACTTCTACCTCTGGCATTGGCCCTTTCTGGATTACTCAAAGCTTTCCTGCAGGCTCACTTTCTTGAAACAGAATGATGGTACTTTATGATCTGAAAATTCTCGATACCTTACAAGTAAAATACCGTGTGATGTATTGTTGTGGAGGTAGGAAAGTTACTTCATCAGAAAAGAAATACCTACAATGGCAGACTAAGTCCTCCAAGGAACCTGGCATATTGCATTGGATTTTCTCTACATTTCTGCAAAAATGCTGGTGGGAGACGGTCAATGGGAGGGGTTCCTCATCTGGGAGAGCAGATGCTCCAAAGGAATCTGCCTGTGGAGCCTGCTCAGCCAACATGCCCCTGTCAGGTCTGTGCCTGCTTGCCCTGGGGCTTACCAGCACCGAGCCCTTGGGCAGAAGGGAGATTTGGAGCTGTTTATCCCACTTGACCCTCCATACAGATGACCTTCCATCATCTGGGGCCAGCTGATGCTAAGCAGTAAATTAAATTCAGTGGCATGCTGTCTCAGTTCTCAATGGCGTTTTAGTGCGAGCGTCGGAGCCCGTAGAGCAGGGCTCATTACACGCTGCTGCAGCAGCTGGAGCTGGGGGGAGTGGCAAGCTCATTACCTTTTATAATATGCCCACTGATGGAGCTAGGTGTGCTCTAGATGGATTTGTCAGAGGCCAGCACTTTTGTCTGGGGGTGAAGCATTGCGTTAATCTGACAGGCAAGACTCCACATTATGCAAAAGGAAGAATTCAACAGGAAACAGATGCGTGTGGATAAAAATTAATCAATGTTTTTGCAACCTGCCCCTCTGAACGCAGCATTTGTAGCAGTAGAAAAAATGTATCTTCTCCGTCCTCATCTCTCTTCCTCAGCAAACCAAAGTTTACGGTAAGCAGTTTGCAAAGTTTGACTCCAGTTCAGTGAAATCCTCATGTGTTACTGAAGTTTTCAGCAATAATTTTGTTGGCTTTCTTGGTCAGGTCTGTGGTCATCATTGTCAACCAGCCCAACCATTCAGAGATGATTTTGCTCCTGAATTTGTGAAGTAACGTGCCAAAACCTTCATTTTACTGCTCTTCTTACTATTCTTGCATACACTTCCATGCAAAGCTAACCTTCCAACACTGTTTTGTTTTGAATGCATTGCAACATGTTTCAATAGTCAATGTGCATTCACCTAATTCGTTGTACTCCAGAAAAAAATGTGACGTGCCTGTAAGGAAGAGACAGTGGCAAAATTTGAGAAGAAAACTGGTGGTGCCCAGACTTCCTGGATGGATAAGGCATATCTTGAATCCATTCATTAAAATCTAGATCTTTGGGGAAAAAGAACCTTGAATGTATAATGATGAAGTCAGAAGAACAGGGCCTGCAGAGGGTCCCTTGCTGGCTACTGTCCATACAGCACAGCAGTGGACAGCTGAACTGGAAGATTCAAGAATAACTCATTTGTCATCACAAATTGTCTTCCTGGGAGCTTCATTTTGCAAGACTTTTAAGGATAAAAACCTCTTCCTGAAATTCTGAGCTCATTAGTACCTACTGTTTATGGCCACTGGGTTACTGATGGTGTACAATGTCTCTGCTAGAGGAGCAAGAAAAGTTTACAGGGCTAGGAGGAGGTGAGCTCAAGGGAATGCACTGACATTGTACACCTCGTCCTTCCAGTGCCCCTTGATTCGCATTTCTCACATCCCTGTCAGAAGAAGTAGGCTGCTGTATCATAGGTGAGAACCTTACACAGGCCCATCACTGGGGCAGACCATTTTAATTTCCTGTTTTCTTAGAAAGGGAGATGGCAAGGATATCTGTGAGTGGTCTCAGTTACAGCAGCAGCAGCTAGCAGTCATGCATTTAACAGTGGTGTTAATAAGGCACATGCTCCTGGTCGTGTCTCACAGAAGTAGCTGTTCAGCCCCTGCTTCCTTTCATGCTGTGGTGTCATCTGGCACAGCTAGATCCTTGTTTGGGTTATTTAATTGCTTCTTTGCCTGCCTTATGCAAAATCCATTTGTAGCTGGGCTTTTGGGCACTCGGACCCATGACTGCACTGCATTTAGTAAGCACTCTGCTCTGTCTGTAGGCAGTATTTCACAGTTACCCAGTGACTTTATTCAGTTTGCTGGTCCCCAACTTTATTGTCACTCTGCATCATTTACCAATACAATTTTCACAAACAAAATTAGTCATTGCAATGTAGGTGTATGGAAGCTGTCCCACTCTGGAAGGATTCATTAAAATTCCCATAATAGTCTCCTTGTCAGGACTCTTGCCTGCTGTCTGGGAAGTATTTCAACAAGTCTGTCCTACTGTTGTGTTAATTAAACATTGTTCTATTTATAAATGCTCCATTGGTCAGTAGCAGTTCCCCACACAGAGTGAGAGGAGTAGTGGTAACTAAAAGTGAAGTGCCAAGAAGACGGGGGTTGGCCATGCAGAGAAGCCAAGGGACAGCCCAGACTGAGTAAAGTGCCCCTCTTGGATCTGTCATTGTCCTCATCACCTGCCCTGGGGCTGCAGTGGTCTTCTGAGGTTAAACTTTGGAGCAGGGGAGGAGGGAAGGAGGTTTGCTCGCTGCTTTCTCCAGCAGCTATTTTATTTCTGTTTGTCTGTACATTGTAATCTCCTCACAGTGATTGCCACAGGGTGTTGGAGAAGGTGAAAATGTATCTGAAAATACATCTGCCTTCAGAAAGAGAGCAAATAGGTGAATTAAGGACAAAGCCATAATCCTCCTTTGTTTATTTCACACTCCTGCCAGCCTCCTCCACAGGCTTCTCTACTTGCACAAACACATCTCTTCTAACACATGCATGAACACAAGGAGAGGGACCTGTGGGAGCCCTGGGGTGCTGCTGGCTGCTACAGAATAGTCTCCTGGGGCTGGCACTGCCTGGGTGTCAGGAGTATCTGCTCAGCATTGCTCTTTCTGAGGACTCCCATTTTACTCATCAGAGCCCTGCTCTGTGCTGTACACGGCACTGCTGTTTGCTAAGACCTCCTCTCCCTGTCATGATTTCTGTGACTTTCTGCCACAGCCCCTTGCACTGCATCCTGTGACACTGCAGGTCCACTCCATCCTCCTTTCTGCACGTGTAGAGACAATTGCCAGCATTTTTACCCAGCATTATTTTCTACAGGCTTGCTGGTCTCAGAGGCAGGAGAAGTTGGCCACCATCCTCACCAGCAAGTCCCTAAGGGGCAGAACCCAAACCTTTGGTGAAGACCATGGGGATTTGGGATTCAGGTAGTAGTGCCTGCTAATAGATGCTTCTGAAGGCTTCATCTGTGCTTTCTTCTTGGTTTGCTGGTCTCCTTCCAACACACACTTATTCTCAATATACTGTGCTAGTGAGAGATGTGAGAATGTCTACAGGAAGGTGTTTGCAAATGGGTATTTACCTGGAAGCTAGTTTAGGCATAACTCTTAAGCTGGTGCAGCCCCAGATATGAGAAGCAGGAGGCCAAAGAGGTAGAGGAAAAGGAAGCAAAAAACTGAGAGCAGAAGGTGTAAAGTGCTGCCAGGTTCATCCATGGACATAGATCTGTCTAGAACCTTAATTGGCTGCTGAATTCCAACTTCAAATCATCGAGCATGCAAAATCTGTGAGAAGCACATGAAACTCTGGAGTTCATCTGAGCAGCAGCACAGCCAGGAAGAGATGGAAGTGATACTCTGGCAGTGTGGAAGTTGTGCCTCCTTTTTTTTCTTTTTGTAGGCAAAGAAGTGTCTTTGCCTAAGTGTGTAAGTGTCCTTGCTAAGCCAGGGCTCATAACTAGGTAAGCCCACATGATGTGTGTTAGAGTAACCTAAAATGTGGTTTGCCATGAAACTTAAAACAAGATGAAGCAAAGTGTGTCCCGCTGCCTATTTTTCAGACTTTTGGATCAGCTGCTCCAAATGGAGTCCATATGTCGTGGAGGAATATATACACATACATATATGTGCAAGTAAAAGAAACTGCAAGTAAACCCTTGGGTCTTTAAAGAACGCCCTTCATCTGAAAGTTTCAAAGGGCTGGTTATTGGTGGTTAAAGTGACCCTTTGCTTGTAGACCAACAGTCTGCTAGTATTCCATTAATTGTCTTAGAACTACTGCTATCCCACAGAGACACAGTAGTGGATGTAGGCAGGACTGTGGGTTTTGTGTCAGCTGGTTCTACCATCATTTGCTGCTGTATCCCCTGAGATGCAAAAGCAAAGCTCTCCAGTACAGAGACACTAAAGCATGTGCTTAAATGTCACTGCCATTTAAGAGACGTGCTGCCTTCCTGCCTTGCTTGCAGAAACCTCCATCACCCTCTTGCAGGCCCTGGCAAAGCAGGGTGGGGAACCTCTCTGTGCTGTTGCCCAGGCTGTGTTTGTCCTGGATGTGATGCAGGACTTTGCTCTCCCGTGCTGTCAGTCGGGTGCCTTTCAGGAGCACTGTGTTCACATCTACAAGTGCACACATGAATTATTGTTTACTCAATAACAAATCAAACAAATTCTCTCCTATTCAAAGCAAACCACAATGATAAAAGAGAGCTGATTTCCACTATTATGAGCACCGATTGATGTCTTCCCTTCTCTTGACTGTCTTTATTTCACAAACAGGTGGCTTTTTTTCTTTTTTTCTATTTCATTTGGAAATGTCATCACCGCTTAATTAGCAATGCGTTGTTACCTGAAAGTAAGAACAAACCTATCTTAGGCCATATGGCAGGGTTTTAATCTGCACTGTCACGGTATAATCATGTCGAAATGGCTTCCCTTTTCAGTCAAAACTGCATTTCACACTTTACTAATATGGGGCTTTTCCTTTTCTGTTCCAGAGTAATATAGCCCTGCCAGTCCAGCAAGTGCAAATTAAAATAGCTCCAAGCTGTGATCAGCAGCAGGAGGGGAGAGTGAGCGAGAGAATGGTGCAACTGGTGCGGAGGGAGGAGAACCCCATCCCAAAACTGGATCTTGTGCTCTTTCTGTGATCTGCTTCTGTGAAATTGGACCAAATGAGTTTGGGTTGCATTTCGGAAGACAATTCCCCACCCCTATAGCAAAGGCCTGGATTATGCCAATGGGACTGGTTATAGGGGATCTTTGTGAAGTTTACCTTTCCTTCCCCGGTGCTATTGGGACTATTCAAAAGCATAAAGCAAGAAAGCTACATATTTGTGCAAAGCAGGAGTGACCAGTGGAAAACTTTGCAACTTGACTGCTGCAGTTGCTTACAGGGTCTAAAAGAAGATTGAAACACATGGTTTTCTGGGTGACATTTTCAAAAGAATTGTGCTCCGAAGCAACTTAGAGGTAACATATTGGGCAACATAAAGATGTTTACTCTGAGGTTTTAGGATATGTAACTCTCCTTTTCTAGGTGGTAGGTGAAGATCAAAAACTGGATTGAATTGTGTTTGCAGTGGGATTAAAGGAAAAATGGGCTGTCTGTCCCCCAGAAAGATAAGGCAGACTATTAGTATGCACTGGCTCTTCCCACAGCACCTTGCAGAAAGCAGAGTCTGGATCAGAGATCCCTCTGTCTTGCCAGTTTTCTCGTATTCTTCCAATGCTGCATATCCCCAGGCACCTGTGAGGAACTGCTTGTGGTCTCTGTTTAGCACTTGTGGATCTCAGGCTAAAATGGATTGAGTCAGGACAAAGTCACAGCCAGCAATCAATCTAGATAGCTTCAGTCTATGATCAATGCCCTTAGTTTCCCCTTCCTGCATTTTTACCCATCTTACCCCTCTGTAATTAGAATAGTAAGTACCAGGTAGCCAGATAGAGGGAGAAAATGTGTCTCTTGAGACTTCTCCCCTATCCTAATGGCTGCTTGTGTTTCTCCAGGACAGAGGTCTCAGAGTCAGTGAAAGTCCCAGTGCTCAGTAAGGCTTTCTTTCGCTTACATCCTTCTAGGGACATATCTGTCTCCAAAGCTACAGGAAATCCCTGCCTTCTCTGAAGGAGAGCAGCAAATACCATTTTGCCTGGATGTTGTGTGCTGCTCCAGGGTGTGCATGGGATGGAGGGCTGTGGTTCCCATCCCCAAGGTTAGAGTTTCTTCCCCACAGGATATGTAGGAATGACACAGCTCTCTAACCATGGGCGAAGTCTGATGTCTTTCACAGGCTGTCTGAACTGTGTTGCCGTATCCCTTTACAGATATAACCCCTAGAACACCTCAAATTGGAGGATTGGAGATACTCCTTTCCTTCAGTCACTTTCTATTTTGCTGGAATTACATTTTTTCAGCTCACATAGGAATACTACAATGCACAACAGTAATCTCCCTCATTCTTTCCCACCCAGCAGAATGCTGAATATAGAAGCTGCACAGTGCTGATCTGCTCCTTATCAGTTATTAACATATACATGTATTTGCAATGAGACAACAAAGGCAACAAGGGCAAAAGAAAAAAGAGTCTAAGTCATGGTCTGAGGTTTTGCTCACAGTAAGAGAAGAACCAGGGCTCTCTTGTTTAAATGACGTAAAACTCTGTGCTTCGGCCAGGAAAGTCAAAGTCTAGATGATCATTTAAAGAAATCAACATCAGATCAGGGGAAGGTTTAAATATTTTCGTGTGCTTGTCAATAGGTATTTAACTAGGGAAAAGGACTCGAGCATATGGCTAGTTGATCTGGCTACTTAAAGCTGTACATTTGAGACATTCTCCTAAAAAAATTCTGAAGAGTGAGATAGCTCTGGTGCTATACATAAGCACAGCTTCTCTGACATGAGGTCCTTCAGCCCATCTGCAGTCTGGCCACACTGGACATCTGCATGGCCACAGACAGGGAAACGTAGAAATGCTGTGCTGCTATTTCACCAGTTACCTCATGTGCTTTGCAGGGCTGATGCAGGAAAGGGTTGAAGGTGCAGAGGGACAGTGTGTGTGTGTGTGTGTGTGATGGTCCTGAGAGCAAATATAATTCTGGAGCATGAAACAGAAAGACGAATATCAAGCGAGAACATCCAGCTGCAGGTCCTTTCCCCTTCTTTTTCCAGCTTTTGGATGAACTGCAGAGCCGAGGGGGACTGTTAACTGCCTGGGCCTGTCCATTTGTCTCTCTCTCTTTACTTCTCTGTCCCTAACCCCCCCTCCCTCTCCCTCCTGCAGCTCCGGAGGGTGGAGGTGCGATTCGCTATGCCCGTTTTTTATTTCCAGCACGCTTGACAGGCTGGGCGAGGAAGGCGTTAATGTTTTCTGACAGGCCCCCTCTAATTGTTGGAGCTTTTCTTCTCTGCCTTTTCTGTGAAATTCTGACTTAGGCGAGCAGCATAACAAAATGCTCTGGCATTGAAATGTGCGCTTGCACTACACTGGGCTCGGGGAAACAGCATTATTCATGAAGATTTTCAGCTGTTTTTGTCTTTTAACTAACCTTTGAGTTTGATCAGAGGCTAGCCGGGCTCCCTTTCTCAAAAGGCGGTCTTGGCAACCCGACAATGGAGCCGAACTGTTTTCCCTGTTAAAGAGATAACTATGCCGTTGAGTTGGTACATGGGGGAAATTAATCTTCAGGCGCATACAAATGATAGCTTTACCTCGGTCTGCAATCGCCTGCATGGGATTATTAATAGGACGGGGGTAAGGAGCAGGAGAAATTCAGACTGGGGCAGAGAACTTAAAAAAAAAAAAATTCGCAACCCCAAGCCCATCATCCCTTTTGATTGTATAAAGCCTGCGATTGATTCTTCACCACTTGCCTTTTGCAGCAGGAATTAGCCCCGCATTGTGCGGCCTGACACGCTAAGAGCTCGCTCGCTTGGGAGCTCGAAGTTGCTGCGCGCTGGGACGAACCGGGGGG
>VZRV01002300.1:235750-257493 GCA_013398115.1 Falcunculus frontatus | reverse complement strand
GTGCGGACCGCGGAGGGGTGTCCGAGATGGGGTGCGGATAGCGGAGGGGTGTCCGAGATGGGGTGCGGACCGCGGAGGGGTGTCCGAGATGGGGTGCGAACCGGGGCGCTGCGGCGGCGGGCTGAGGGAGAGGTAGCGGGTGACTCCCGGCGGAGCCCCAGCGTGTGCGGAGCATCCTCTACTGGGGCCACCTCGGCGGCACCTGCCGGGGTTTGGAGGGGAGGGAGAGCCGCGGTGCGGGATGTGTAGGCACGGAGGCGCCCCGTGGCGCGAACAGGCAAAGCGGTGCGCCCCCGCGGGAGAAGCGCCCTTGCCATTGCGGGACGCGGCGCCTTCAGGGGCCGCCGGGAAGGGAAACTTCGTGTGCGGGACTTCCCCTTGTCCCTAGAGAGCACCGGGACGCCTGGTATCGCTCCCTTCGCTCACTGAGCGCTGCCAGGTTGAGCTCCGTGAGTGTCCGAGACCCACCGCCGGGGGCTGTCGTCCCCTCCCCGCTCCCAGCGGCCGGAGCCCCGTGTGCCCGGCCCCGCACACGCCCCGCGGACGGCCTGATGGCTCTATTAGCCAGCGACAACGCCGGGTGAGCCGGGCTGGGTGATAGCAGGAGGACGGCTGAGAGCAGGGCAGGGTAGAGACTTCTTGGGAGAAGTCACCTCGAATTACCCCTCTGGAATGCTGAGCACCACGGGGTGAGCCTGTCAGGAGAGAAAAAAAAAAAACCATTCTCGGGCACGTCCCACGCGGACGGTCCCTACAAGGTCCAGCACAGGGGGAGAGGAGGTTTGTCTCATAAAGTATGGGTGTGTTCGACAGAGCAGGCAGGTGTGCAGCCAGCCTGCCCTTCGCTGCCAGATCCCATTTCCCAGGCCACACAGTCTGCTTGCTGGTCCCGGGGAACCCACTGATTCCCTGCTCCTCCCATGGCACCCTGCAAAGTGGAAGTAGGTCACCAGCTTTCCAAGCAGGCAATGGCAGTGGCTTGTAACTGGGGAGTCAGGATAGATCTGGCCTATGCAGGGGAAATCATCACTGCTCCCAGGTGGAGTGTCACTTGTGGTTCAGGACCAAATGAGGAAAAGCAGCACTGAGGTGCTGAGAGTTTGAGGCTGGTGTGCCTTGGGGGTCACACTGACCCTTGGGGCTGCAGGAGTGTAGACAGCCTGGGAGACATGACCAGGCTCAGCACCAGATAATGCTGATCTTGGCATTCCCTGCCTGCCCTCCTGCCTTTCACATATCCATGTTTTTCTGAAACTTTTAAGATATTTTCTGCCTTCATCTCTGTCTCATTTCCACTTCTCTCTGCACCTTTCCACTCTGTAAACTCAGATGTGTGTGCTCTCTAACCCACTAAAAAGAGCAGAGCCATGGCATGACAGTCTTGCCATGGTGATATTATGGCTCTAGGAAGTCCCTGGCAGGTGGCTTTAATCCCTGGTACTCACACCAGCATGGAAGCATGGAAGGAGGGGACCTGCAGGGTCCATGTTCAGGTTTCAGTGGAAATGACTGCAAAAGTAAGCCCCGTGCTGTTGTTGACCTCAATTACAGCAGCCTGGAGCTGTAGAAATCACTTCTTCTCATCTGCCACTGGATCCCTGACCCTGGCTGTGGGTGTGAGTATAAACAGTGATAACAAGAAACATAGCACAGGAGAACCTTAACGTGCACCTGCTAGCTAGTATTTTAGTAGTTTTTTAACATGTTGGCTTTTAATGCACGTGTGATGAAAAATGTGAAGTAGTTCTATGTAGTCATATTTATTTTGGGGCCTCTTCACTGATCACTGACCAGTTTCTGACTTCTCACCTACTGTCTCATCACATGTGAAATGTTTTAACTTATTTTATCTACTCTTGGGCAGGACAGCCAGACCTTAGTAGGATAAAATGTTTGTTTGTATTTCCTGTTCGGGGAGCTCTCCCTTTTCAGTTCCAAGTCTTCTGGATGGTTTGTTCAACATCCCTTGTCTGATGTCAGAACTGACTGCACTGGATGCAGTTGTTGCATCACCAGCTCCACATTGTGACTTTGGGAAGTGCTAACAGAAATATCAAATTAATTGCAGCCCTGTAAACTATAAATATATTTAAACATACTAATTCTTCTGGAGCAGCCCATTTCTAGAACTGGTGTAGAAACACCACATGGGGACATCCCTGCCCTTTTTCCTGGAAGTGGCAGAATGAGACTGGAATTCCTGGGTCCCTTCTTCTCCAGTCTCAGAGGGCTCTTAAAAAGGCAAAACTTGTGAGTCCCAGAGGTCATCAAGTGTAACTCATGTAATTGTACCTCTGTGGCCCTGTAGCCATTTGGCTACCCTGGGTCAGGGCTTGTGTGTGTGGGGGGGGTGCATGAGGGGGGCAGAGCCTTTTCCTCCCTTGTCTCATCATGGTCCTTTTCCACCCACTGCCACCGGGGAACGAACTCACCCCTCGTGTCTGAGGTAATTCCAATCTCACCAGCTCCTCTGTGTGCTCACTGTGCAGGGTAAGGGCTCTGAGGCTCTGCTCACCGTGCAGAGTAAAGGACCAGATTCCTAAATAATAAATATTGTTCCAAGGTCCCCCACCTTCACTCACTCCTATGCACAGTCCTGCACCTGCATCTTAAAATTCTTAATTCTAATATAATGATAAATAACCCTTGCCCTTTTCATTTGACACTTTTATTTCGGTCTTTTTTATTTATTTAATTTTTTAAAAAATCTTGAACTGTCATTATTTTATAGTGACTTTTTTGTGTGCCCAAATTGTAGCCACACTCATAAGGTCTTTTGAAGTCTTTGCCTTTTTTTAAAAAAAACAACTCTGGTATGCTTTTTTTCCCCTTCCCACTTCTTTTCTTTTTTAAAGGCCATTTACGTTATGATTAAATGCTGTCTTGGAAAAGCAGAACGAAAGTCGTTAATCTATATAGATCTTCAAAGAATCGATACATTAGGGACTTCTGTAGGATTTGTTACACTCCATTTTGTTACAGTAGGCAGCTCGTCTGGATTTGGGCACATGTGTTTCTCTCCCTCCCCTCGCCCTCCCCCTCGCCTTTCCAGCTTCCCCCCCAAGAGTGAAAATAAAGTAAAAGGTCTTTCATGGTAAACAAAACCAGCTTATTCTCCACATAGAACACATGAATAGCTGGAAAAAAAACTTACAATAAATGGTGCATTTTTTTCTCTGCTGGGTATAGCATTCAAGATCAGTCCAGTATTCAAGAAGCAGTCCATTTTTTGCTCAGCAAGAGAGTTTAGAAAAGAAGCGTGGGGTCTATTCAAGGATCTTTTCCCCCTTCACAATTGCTGGGCTTTATGAAACCTATCTTCCATGCCTTGTCAGAGTATTTCTGGGGACCAATTAGTGCTTTGTTGCAAGGCTTCTTTGCTGAATCTTTGAGCAGCAAGAAAAAGCTCTCTTGAGTCTCCCCTTATTTTGACTATTTCAGTCATTACTCAGTGTAATAATTAATATGACAACTGGACGCTGAAGTTTGTATAGAAACACCTCGGCTGCAGGAGAGAGCGTGCAGTGGGTGGTAACAAGCTACAGATCAGACCGAGAAGCCACACACACAAGGAAGGGGGGAAAAAAGAGAGGGAGAGGGAATAATGAATGAAAAGAAAGAGAGAAAGAATAAAGATAAATAAATAGTTGGTGTGGCCCGAAGAAACATAATACAGACTTGGAAGGAAAAAAAAATAGGCACTTAGAAGGGATTGCGGGGGGGTCAACCTCAGAGAGGTAAACTTATTTTTAAACAGTTTCCACGTGAATATAATTTTCAAAATTTGCTACTTTCAGAAGTCAGGAAAATGATTTTCTCCTGAAAAGGCGAGATGTTCATTCGGGTAAGTAATTTTGAAGGACCGTGTGTTTGAGTTTTGTATACTTGATAAACTTTAACGCGTCTTCCTAAACGTCCCTTTATGGAAATAAGAACTTCAGCGTTAAACCTTATTCTTGAGTAATTGTTGCCCATCCTGCCCAGGGTGGAGGAGGCTGTTTATCGGGTTAGCAAGTTCGAGTTTTCTTGGTGTTGTATCGTCTACAAGAGAAATAAAGCTTGTGCCCCAATGAAGAATTAAAAATGACGTTTGACCAGGGACACTGCTGAAGTCTCCTCGAAAGGCGTCTTGGGATGAACACTCATCACTTTGCAGACCTTTCTTGGGCTGCCAATTAGGGCATAATAAATAATTAGAGGTTTTAAGCATATTAGATACAGCTCATGCTAATGAGCTACATCAGGTCTTGTGCTAACCTGAAGTGACAGTTTGCATATAGGGCTGCAAAAAAAAAAACCAAAGAAAAAACCCCCAGAACCAAACCAGCCGCCGAGGCAGCTTTTTCCCCCGCGGCCCCGTCCCGCTCTCTCTCCGCAGCTCTCGCGGGTCCCTCCGCTGCTCCCCTGCCCTCCGCGCCCGCGGAGCGGAGCCCTTCGCTGTCGGCTCTGCCGGGTGGCCCCATTGTGCGGCCACGAGTTGTTCGTCCGTCACAGCCCCGGGGGATAAATCACACCGGGCTGCCCCCCCGCATACCCCCAGCGCCACTTTTTGGAGAGCTGCATTTTTTGGGTGGGGGGTGGTTTGTTCCCCTCTCCTCCGAAGCGATGGTCCCCTGGCAGGAGGGGTCGGAGAGGGTTTGGGTGGTGCCTGCGCAGGTTGGGAAGCGAGTGCCCCCCTATTCCCGGGAAGGGCAGGCAGCGGGGACAGCCGGGGTCCCCCGCTGCCGCCAGCCGTCTCTGCCGTGAGGACACAGTGCCACCTCCCGGCCACCCGCGCCCCGCACGGAAGGAGCCAGGGAAATCCACCGGGGAGAGGATGAATGGGGTGCAGCCAAAAATGCCTTGAGATCTCGGGGAGCCCGGCTCTGCAGGGAGAGGGGATATGGCTGGGCGGCCGTGCCAGCACGATGCAGAGGGAGGTGCGAGGAAATGCTGCCTGTCTGGGGTGTAAAGGAGAGCTACAGCACTCTGAGACCTCTGGTAAATGCATTCACGATATTGATAAGGAGGATGGCCCCCTGCCGTGCATGCACACACAAACCACCTGAGACACTCATGCAATCCTCAGTTGGGAATTTTTCCCGCCAGCTTCTCTTTTCATTAGAAAATCCCCCTTCCACTGCTCAGATCCACTGGGACATCCTGAACCAGCAGGGAAGGCAGGGAGCTTCAGGCCAAGGACAGGCCCAGTGCCCTGGCACAGGAAGGGACATCCTCACCCAGACACAAAGACTCACAGCTCCGGGGAAGCTGCCACTCTGCAAATACTGGCTAAAGGCAAGGGCGGCAAAGAACAGTCTGAAAAGCAGCCAAAGTCCATGGCCCTTTGAACTCGCATCGTGTCGGCCAGGGGAGCTTGCCAACTTCAGTGCAAAGAGCCCTGTGGGGTGTGGCTGAGAGCGCAGCCAGAAAGGGATGCATGCGGTGTGTGCATGTGTGTGTGTGTATGTACCCAAAGACAGCGTGTTTCTGAGGGAGAACATGTGTTTTTAGGCAAAGGCAAGGTGGGACATCAGTGCATATCTGCATACGGTTGAAAGGAGAGGGGCTGCACAGTACTGCAGCAAAAGCCCGGAGCAGGACTAACAGACTTAAAGCTCAGGTGCTCACACGGGCTGGGGAATCAGGCACATGAGGAAACTTGAAACCCAAGTGGGAAAACCTGGTTGGCAGTGTCACTGCAGGGGGATGAACCCATGCTTGGTACGCTGAACTAGTACTTCGAAGAGGACAGGGAAGCTCCAGCAATTTGGACTCTGAAATGGCCCAAGGTAACAGATACTGATGCAATTGCATATTCCTAGAGTAGCATCACTGGGCGCACACACACTCACATACCCCCATACACCACTTTGCTCCAAAACAAGAGAATTTGGGAATTCCTCCTGGCAAGATGGAGCTTTGCTTCCTTCAGCCAGCGCCTTTTGCTACCAGGTAACCTCTGACAGTGCAGTGATTAAGCAGTGAACTGGTGGCAATACACTGGCGATATTATTATGATTGTGTAACAATGAGGGTAAGAGAGAAACTTGCAAAATAAATACAAAAAGCAGGGCGTAGGAGGAGGTGAAATACATTATTACAATGATTTGGCATGAGCAGTATCTTGTGCTTTTGATGTTTCACTTTGTCTTGCCATTACCATTGAGTAGAGCGAAGATACATAAGAAAAGGGATGGGAAAAGGGAAAAACAAAGACCAAAAGCATGTAAAAGCCATGAAGATGTAGGAGAGAAATATAAAAGATTAGTGAAAAGAGAAAGAATAAGGAAAGAAAGAGGAAGGCACAAACAGATGAAAAAGTAGTTTATGTTACTGAAAAAGACACCAGGTGGTAAGGCATGGTGTGTGGGGAAAGTAAACAAGACTAGTTGCTGGAGCCTGTCTTGTTCTGCACAGGGACTATAATCAGTGTTGTTACCATCCCCATCTCACTGTTATTTTTTTCCAAGGTGGCCTTCAGTGTCCCTATCATGGGTAGGGCTGTGCCTTGTGCTGCACAAACACAGGACACAAAATACTGGCTACTTTAAGGAAGTTACTGTCTGAGTAGTTAAAAAACCAGTAGTTTTTATACTGCTGCCAATTACTGGGGATACTTTCCCCTACTGCTCCATCTTTCCTTGCCCTGTCCTACTGCCATGTCAGCAGGGCCCAGTGTATTTACTGTGCATGACATCTGGCTGTCTATCTTGACCTGCCAGCCTATACCACAGGCTTGCAGATCACTTCAGAAATTAACTTTCTATCCCTACATGCAGTTTCAGGAGGCAGAAAGAAGCAGCTCTTCTGAAAAAGGTATGTATTTGCACCCAAAGTTACTTCAGATGCATGTTATATAGTTGACAATTTCAGTGGGATGGATTCTGACTCCACAGTCACGGGGTTCAACATGGATTTGGACTGAGAGCCATGAAAATGGCTCCACTCGGTTTCCCCACTGTAAGGCTGCTGGATTTTGTACATATGAACAATTCACAGTAAGTCTTTGCTAGTGTTCACCAATCTGAGTTTGCACAGGTGTGTGTAGCAAAGCTTCCCTCAAGGATAAAACAACTGTAAAGAGAATTTCTCTTCATCAGGAAAATATAACAAGATCGCCTGCCTTGACACAATTTGTCTCTGTGGGACTTCATCTTCCCAAAGAGCAAGATAGATACTTGCCTAGTTGCTTCATTTTTTCACCTCCCCTCTGATATTGGGCTACAGCTTTCCAATATCCCTTACCCCCTTTGGTGACTCTTATTAAACCAAATGTGGGCTCTTTCATATCAGTACTTTACTAACCTATCCTGAAATCATTTATGTGCCCCACCCTGTTCCCCTTCTGCTTTCCATGGCTGACACTATATGCAAGCACACGCACATCATCTGCAGTTCTACATCCTCCTGCTCTAGAGCTCTGACTTCCTCTTGCCTGCTCCTTTTCTTCCTTCACCTTCTTCCCTTTCCCCTTGTTCTGGCTCATATCGCAGTGTGATGTTCATTCAGCTAACTCCTATTTCATGCTTCCCTTGTACTGGTTGTCTCTTCAATGTGTGGTGAGTCGAGCAATGTCTCCTGCTCTCTGACCTCTTTAGAAGCAGACCCAGAGGCCCTACTAAAGGACAAATCCCTCAGCTGTGCTTTGCCAGAGCCTTCCATGCCTGGCGTTCGACATCCGAAGAGCAGATCCTGGAGAACGCCTGATGTCTGTTCCAGGGGAGTGACCCCCATGGGAACCCCACCTGAGGGTGAACACGCAGCTGCAGCGGGAAGGAACGGGCAGGAGGCTGAACTGAAAACGATGTGTTGACATGAAGAAATGAAAACAGCTGATGTTGATCAGGAGGAGGAAGACTTAATTCAGAGCATGCTGCTCGTCCACGTCGGGTGCGGATGGAAACAATCTGCTGGAGAGCTGCTCCACGCAGGCGTGGGACTCGCAGGGGATGGCTGGCGTGGAGCTTCTGCTTCGTGTGCCAGGGGTGGGTGGGGTGGGCGTGCAGGGAGAACGCCCCCTTGGCATGCTGACCAGGGGAGGGAGCTGGGGAAGGGGATGGCTTTGCCTCGCTTGCTCCACTTTAAATACCTTTGCACAGATCTCTGGCCACTGCAGTCAGGTCAGAAGGCTTCACCTGCTGTAGTGAAGGGGCCTCCCTGTGCGGGCATCGCTGCCTCTGCAACATGGACTCGCAGCACTGCAAAATGAATGGTGACCCTCTCCAGGTAAGCGATGGGGTCTGTGCCTGCTTTTTGCAGAGGTGGGGGGTGTCCTGCCTCACTCCTGCACTCCTATGCTTGTCCTCCACTCTCTGAGATGCACTGTGACCCAAGAGAGGAAGAATTGAGGTGGCCTGTCTTGATGCTTTGCAGTACCTGAACACTTTTGGCAGCCCCCATACTGGTCTGCTGTTAATTGTACTCACAAAAGTGCAGTGAGAATGCAAACAAACATTGCAACATGTTTGCCTTGCATATATGGCAAAGAGATGAAGAATCAGAAAAACCAGAAGCTTATTAGAGGTCTTAAATGTGTGTGATGAAAGAAAGCTGTCTTCTTTAGTTAAAAGAAAACAGATGAAGTTATGTGCTCTTCTGGTGGAGCTTTTTGTTAAATTTTGGGACTCTGATGTCCTCTTTTTTAATGTTTACTGACTGACTTTGAACCCTTTGCTTTGGGAAATACAGGGAAGTCCTGAAGTTCATGCCTTTCAAATACAGGCACTGATGTTACTGCAGGGGCAAGTGACATAACCTGAGGCCAGCATGGTTAATTATTAGGGCAAAATTCTACACTTATGTGTCCTAGCAGTGCTGCTGAAGCCAGAGAGAAGCTGCATGAGATGTGCAAAAAAAGGGCTTCTATTTTTTAAAAGCAGAGATGCCAAGGAAGCCTCTGTTCCTACTGCTTTGTGTGCTGAGGTTGAACTCCCACAACATTTCTCTAGGGTCTCACCTTGCTGCTTATCCAAGCTGTGTAATTGCTTGGTTCTAATGACAACTGTGGTGATCAGTATTTAAATGCCTTAAGAAATCTGACTTGAAAACTAGTTCTATTTTCACAAGAAGCTTAGAAATCTTTTCATTTGAAATATTTTTTCCCTTTTCTTTCCCCCCCACTATTTTGCATATCTAGTAAGTTCTAACTTTAAAACGCAGAGGTGAAAATTTTATGTCCCTGCAATTGCAAGGAAAACTTTCTCTAGCTTTAACAGTGTTGGAATTCACTCTGAAGGGCTTTAGCTAAATGTCTCAGCAATGGATTAGAAGGCTGACAGGATTATGTTATTGACCCCTATTACTGCCACTTCTGTCAGAAAGGCAATAACAATGTATGTGCAAAGTGGTTAACTAAAAATGCAGATTTGTGCTCAGGCAAGCCTATCCTTGCAGCTACGTATCTCTTTCTTTTTGAGGTTGTATTAGGTCCAGGAATGGTTTTTCATGCTCATCAACTGGTCCTTATTTTACTTCCTGGAAAAAAACAGAGCTGGAAGAAAATCAGAGCTGAATTTATTGCACAATATATTTATAAATCACATATATGTATCATGAAGAAATTATTTTATTGAAAATAAAATTGTGTGTTGAAATGTTGTCTCTAACTCCGAATCATAATCACAATAGTAACACAAGAGTAGAAATACCCCAAAGCTGCGATTCCTCCATGTGTGTTGAGAAATGAGAAGTTAAAGTCCAAAATGAGAACAGAAAAACTGATCCAACAGTTAAACCTATGCATAAGTACTAGAAAAAGCTCAACAATAATGTGAGTGCCTGTGTTTGTGCTGCTGTGTATCACCTCCAGTGCACGTACGGAGTTTCACTGTCTGCAGTCTGTATCGATGCACACTGCCTCCGTACATACTGATAAGAACTGGGTATCAGGAAAACAGTAATTTTAGTCTTCTCCCCCTTTGCAATTAAAGATGTCACCTCTGTGACAGGCTCAGGCATGAACTGATGCTTGTTAAAAGACCTTCCAGTGAGCTGAGTGTGTATGCAGATGTGCAAGAAGTTAAGCAAGTATGAGACTGTTTACAGCATCAGTGCCTACTCCCTACTGCGATGTGTCTTTCTCTGAAGCACCAGTATAAATCAGTTTACAAGAGTCGGAAAATGACTGTGGACAGATTGGAAGCAGCTGATCTCAACAAATCAAGGCTAGTGACCAATGGGTTTGGAAAGGTTTTTAAAGACTTTTTTGTGTAATCTCATTGTACAAAGAGATCAACTGTTATCAGAATTACCTTGCAGGACTTAAACTTTGTGTTATATCCCCTGCAGATATCCAAACCACAAATTCTTCATTATTCACACACATTCGAGTCAATCTGTCATATAAGTTGGTCCTCACAGCATGACTTGGAGAGAATATTTTAAATATATAACTTTATGTCTTTTAGAACAGTTTCGTTGCAGACAGTGAAAACCGAAATCTCAATCCATTGGACAGACAGTGGTGGAGCCAGTTCTGTCCTTAAGATCAGTTTTGGCTGTGGTGGGTGAAAACAGAAGGAAAAAGCAATGCATGGACAGTATTTGAGATGACAGTTTTGGTCACACTATCGTAAAATTTCAGTACTGCAGACATTTGTTTTGACTTTTGCCAGACTCCTGTCATCGTTTTCCCTTGTGGTTGCTCGAGGTGTAAATGGGTTTCATTAGCCAGCTGACACATGACTTCCAGCTGCTTTTCCTCTTGGTCCTCCCCATGTAAGAGCTGGGCTGACTCCCTGGCTGGATGAGGACTCAGGAGACACAGAGATGCTGCAGGAAATGTCACAACTGAACAGGTGGCAATCTTCCTTCTGGTGCATAAAGCCAGCACTTCTACTACAGTTCCCACTAGAGGTCCCTCATAAAGCTGGAAGTCATTTGGAAAAACCTTTGCAGCCTCTGGAAACAAAGCCAGATAGAAAAATGTGTGGCCAGTCTGTTAGCAGCAGCCTTGGAGACAGCTTGAAGGATCAGCAATTATTTACTTTACAAAAGAAGGCAGCTCTTCATAGCTCTGCCTCAGGACATGTAGGCCCACCAAGAACTTTATGGCTTCAGGGCAGCTGGATTCGATCATTAATTTGTCTTCTACAAAGGCTATCTTTACTGAGGACAATATTTGGGAACTTGGACTCCTTTAACTCTGATTTATATGTTCAGTTGAGCAATAGCCATAATGAGGACAGGCTCTGACTGAAAATGCAGATCTTTACAAAGAATATTTGAATGGGTACCTTGAATCAAGATTTAGCCCAGGACTTGTTACAGCAGGACTCATCTGTGTTGCAGATGTCTGGTGTGATCTTTGAAATACCAACCACAGGCAATTTGTCCAAGGCCAGTAGATGTTAAAAAAACCAAACCAAACAAGCAAATAAGACATTAATGTGACCTCCAAACATTTGTGATGGTTGTGCATCAAATGTACTCTGATATCAGAAAAAATAAGTGATTCTTGAAATTTCAGCAGCATTTACCTGCCATGGCAAGTACCCAGACAGGTTTTAAGATCTGCCTCCACTCCAGGGCTCAGTTTCCTGTTTCTGAAGTGGTGAAATAGCTCTTTCCTGCTTAACAGGACTTTTGTGAAAAGAAACACATATAGAGACATGCAAAGACATTCTAATAATGAGAACCATGAAAATAATGAAAATAAACCTTTGAGAGTACTGGAAATTGCCTTTTGGAATTTGCAGAGCAGAAAATCAATAAGAGAAAGGGAACAAACATAAATGAAAACACATCTTGCCCTAACTGAGTCTTTACTCATTATGGGATTTAGGGAAGATCTAAATGTTTGCTCCAACATTTTTCTTTTTCTTTTTTTTTTTCCTTTTATTTTCTTTGCTTGATGTTGTTATTTTGTTTTTAAATCACCCCTACGTCCTTCCTCTGAAAACTGCCTCTCTCCTGGAGATATGTGGAAGATACAAGCGGAGTTGAAGGGAAACACAGATCATGGTCTGCATCTCTGCACAGAGCTCATCTCTATTGCTCTGCTTAACCCTGAGTGTTGGTGAAAGGGAAGCCTGAGGGAAGGACTTTGCACTGTAGCTGAAACCAAAGTGGAGTAATATTTCCAGACATCCCTGAGAGATGAAGCGAGGCAAAGATGATATTAGGCTATTTGCACGTCCTTTTTGACTACCTTGCTCTCACAAGGGCTCTAGTTTGAGAGAAGGGATTTGTGTCTCTACCATCAAAAATCAGAGCAGCTCCAGAGCTGCTCTGCTTCTGGCAGCAATAGTTGCCTTGATTTCCACTTAGAGCTGTTTTATACCCTCTTTACTTTGCTGGTTCTGTGCAAAAGGGGAATGGAGAAAGGCAAAACTCACAAGGGTGAATGTTAATCATTTTTGTTCATGTATTTTTTCTTTCCTTTCAGGAATCTAGGTACATTGAAGACTCCCCCAATAAAAATGGTGTGATTTCTTTGATTTTCTCTTTGAAAGAAGAAGTTGGGGCATTGGCTAAAGTCCTGCGCACATTTGAGGTAAATATTTTCTTTCAGGTCTTCACAATTTTGCATTGCAGCAACATTTTCTGGGGGCCTTTGAGATAGTGTTTGTGATTCTATTTCATTGCTATTAAAGGGGAAAGCAGCCTGCATTTCTTTCCTGGGCTTAAAATCCCTTAAAGTCTTGGAGCAGAAGTAGCTTTTCTAAATCAAAACCTCTGCCTTTAATTGACATGAGGGTGGGAAAAATGCATTTTTCCCACTTAAGAAAGAAATATTTCATCATAACTGCTTTAGTAAGAGGTAGGAGTGAGTTGGGCTGCGACCTAAGATTGACTTACTTATAACCAAATAATTTGCCTTATAACTTGTAAGGCAAATATAACCTGCATGTGAGCCATGTGACTCACAATGCATGAGGTATTTCTGCTGGGGGCAGCTCTTAGCTCTTGTCCACCTCAACAAATCTGATATAAAAAAATCTACCAGCTCCTACCTGCACTACCTCTACAGAGTGGGTAGAGGGTACCTACAGACCAGCATAAAAATGACAGCAGGTTTTTTACACCAAAGGGACTCAGTAACTTGTACTGTGTGATTCGGAAAGCTTTTGGGGAAACAAGGAGCCATTTACCTTTTAGGACATTGCATGCCTATTTATTCTTGCAGAAATATTTCCCAGATGTCATGAATGTTGTTTGAAAAGCACGAAATCCTTGCAATTCAGGATGGTTGTGTTGCAACACACATAGCTGTGTACTTTGTGTTCCCAAGCAAATACACTGTTATATTGGTTCTGTGGCTTTTTTTTTTATGTAATAGTTGTGCCTGAAAACAGGAATTTCTTTAAAACACTCTAAGAAGCTGTGGCCTGCATATTTTCTGTTCATAAATTGAATTTACTGGGAAATGAAAAATTGTGTGTTATTGGTACAAAGGAAAAATAAGTATGAGTTAAGGGACATATTTGATTCATTAAGATAAAAGGAAATTCACACCAACTGCAGCAGAGCAAGTCTGAATCTGTGAACTGACCACTGTGACACAGTCATGCAAAGTGCCCATACATCAGTGATGAGCATGACTGTAAGTGAATTAAGGAACTTGTTGATACCCTCTTACTAAATGCATTGCTGTCTACTAACTAAAGTGCTGTCAGCTCTAAACAAAAAGTTCTAGGGCAACTAGTATAGGAAAGAGAGAAATAGCCAGTTCTTTGGATGTGATTGTTCTTGCCCCAAAGCAGATACCTAAACTAGACCATCTGAATCATGGTTTTTCCCTATGACCCTGAGGGCAGCTGAGGGCTTGGTTGGTTTTCCAAACTCAGTTGGTTTTCCATCCCAACAAAGCCAATGCTTTCTGTGCTAATTGGCAGTCTCCTCCAGCAGCAAGGCTTGATAAGAGACCTGGCATAGGTGCTCTTATATCAGTTTTATATTTGGCATTGCGGTGGGGAAATGGATGGATGGATAGATGGGATTTGATGGTACAAGAACAGCTCCTCGGGGCTGTTGTTAGTGAATTTGTGGTGTGTAAATGCTGCGCTGGGGTTTAGCATTCACACTAGGAGGCTTCTCCAACACAGCAGCAGCAAAGGGACAAGAAGGGCTTCTGTGTGGAATTCCAGCAGTAAGTCCATTCCAGTACCTCACATGTGGAGGGCCCAGGGATAAAAGCCCAGAACAATGGGAAATTTAGGATTTTATACGGGAGCAGGGGAGAACATTGGGGACCAATGGTTTAAGGGCTGGGGGGTGGGACATAGGCAGGGCCTTGGCATATAAGGGAAAAGGGGCAGGGGAATCCACGGGCCAGTCAGGGAAACAGAACTGGGGTACATCTGCGTGGGAGAAACAAAAGCAGCCTGGGAGGCCTCACCCTAAACTGGGGAGGTCTCTCAGGATCTATCCCTCTAGGGGACTGCCTGATTCTCTGATTGGGATATTTACTGGCTCCCACATGTAAACCAGAGCAGCCCTTGGGCTGTTCTAACTCTGTTCCAAGAACTGCAGAGGTGTAAGTCTTACATACATGCACACCTGACATAACCTCCGTTCTTTTCCATTTGGGCCATAGCTATGGTGCCTCAGAGACACAGACTTTGTGCTCAGTGACATCCACAGCACCGACAGGGAAAGTGGTGATATGCAAGTGAGTGGGAACAAACAGGAAGAGCCTGAGAGAGTTTTTTTATCTTGTACGCCTTCACTGCCTAATAACATTAACTGCTAGAGGAGTTAGTTCAGGTTCCCTGTTGGTGGGCTCCTTGGGCAGGGACATACCCAGCCTTGTCCCCAGGTTTGTGTCACCAGCTTGTTGCTGGCCTGTGGAAATGCAGTGGCTTTGTCTCAGAGGGGTGTCACAAGAGGAGATATGAGGATGCCTGCTCTGGCTGTCATGGCCTCATGCAACCACATGAAGTAGGAAAAGAGAAAATTGACAAGCCACAAAATAGGATCAGGCTGTTCCCAGGAGCAGATGTGGCATTGCAGTTGTTGACCTCACGGAGGGGGTCCACACCTTGTGCAGCTGCTGGTGCTGATGGCCACATGTTGCATGTCTGTAAACTCTCTGCTGCTTGCTGAGTCTGGGAGCTGCCCAGACTCCTGGGATCTCTCTGGGGCACTCATGCATGGGAACACAGGCAGAGAGCACAGCTCAACCCTCTCTTCCCAGCTTGGATTTGGGAGTGATTAAAGGACAGTGCCTCCAGCACCGGCTTTGAGGATTTTGCCTCTTCTCTAGACAGTCTGTAAAACTACTCTGGGACATGAAGGGGAGAGGAGGAGGGTTGAGTGAGCTGCAAATATAAAAGACTTGAAAATGAACCCACTCTCCCAGGGAAGGAGGCATGGAAGCAAGATCCAGACTGAGACACAGGGAGCTGAGGGGGTGCCTAAAGAAAGAAGAGATCTTGAGGTGCTGTGAGCACACGGGATATCCTTCTGTAGAGGAGGTGTCCATTTTGACCTGGGAAGGTTCATCCTCTCCTTGGTTTAAGAACTGAAAAAAAATTTTGTTACTGTGGGAGGATTGTTCAGCCACTCTTGAGACCTTTCCTGGGATGCACTCCCAAGTTCACATCCTGCCCATGTCCTAGTCCTGTGCTGAGGTGAAACTGGCCAGACTTTAGCCCCTATCTTTCTCTCCGTGGGCAGCAAGAGCCCAAAGGGAGCTGTGGTGTGCTCTAGCCTGGGTCTGCCCCTTGATATCACGAGGCCCAGGACTTGTGGCTCAACAAGCATCATGGCAGATGGAATCTGTACTCACTCGTACAGACTGGGGCAAACCACCCAGGAAAGGAATTAGTGTCCAAACACAGCCCAGATGGAAGGGGTAAGCCCCCATTATGGGAGCCAGGATGGACTGAGGGTAGGGGAGCCTTCCTCCCGGTGGGGGAAGGCACAAGGCTAAGGGCTGCACAGTGCTCATGGCACAGAATTATGTCCTCTGAGATGCCAAGTTTGAGAGAATTCCAACATGTTTTGTGGAAACAGTAATGTTTGTCCTACTCAAACATTCCTCAGGGTTGCTCATGCAGTTGACAGTGTACTGCACGCTCTCACATTT
This sequence comes from Falcunculus frontatus, assembly GCA_013398115.1. Lineage (NCBI taxonomy): Eukaryota > Metazoa > Chordata > Aves > Passeriformes > Falcunculus > Falcunculus frontatus. The sequence goes on along the minus strand of VZRV01002300.1, from coordinate 241,481 downwards.
GTTTTTTTGCTCAAAGATCCAAACTCTAATTTTCTGTTCAGGTCCCAGTGCACACAAGTGTGTGGCTACAGTGACAACGCTTGTTTTTCTTGTGTAGCTTGAAGGTTTTTTCCCTGAGGAATCTCCTCAATGTACTCAGCTCTTTGTGTCTTCTGGCTTTATGTCAAAAACATGCTTGATTATTTCCACTTTTTTCTTGTGGAAAGACCCATCTGAACACCAGACCTCAGCAGGCTTCTAAACTTTTCTGATCCCTGGCTCCTGTCCCTTCTCTCCGGTTCACAAATCTATGCCTGACTGCATGAATCTGTTCCTCCTGGAGTGCTCTATGCCACTGCTGGCAGTACAGCCCCTGCAGTCCCTTCTTCACCTGTCCCGTGGAGAGATGTGTCTGTAGGGCCAGACTCACACTCTGATGTGTTGTAGAGTGGTAGCAGCTCAATCATCCTCACCAATTAGCAGATTGTTAAAACTGAATCCACTTTGCTTCCGCCCTAGCTGCTCTGTTTGTATATTGGGATGTGGCAGACATTTACTCTTTGCTTGTCAAACCCAATTGTTTTGCACTTGAAAAGCCCATTTGTCACCTCTGTCCTCATTGCAGGCTCGAGGGTGGCTGTAGATACAGCACAAACCCACCAGCAGGGTCTTTACACTAACTTGATTTTAATGGGATCTGCTGTACACTGAGGTACTCCTTGGTGCAGCCATGTGCTGCTCATTTGTGTTGTAGAAGATGACAGCTAGGCAGTCAAAATATGAATAAATACCTTCATCTGAAACAGAACAGCACACATGAGTAAAATATCATGCTTAAAATCAGGAAGACAGAACAGTCATCATGAAATTGTGTTTCTTTTTTGATTCACTGGACACATCAAAAATGTACTGAGTATAAGTTGAGGCCAAGAAAAGATAAATCTTCCAGGTTTCTTATCAAAACTGAAAAAGCAAAGCTGAGCATTTCGGGGTAACCCAAGTGTCACACTTGCTAGAAATATTTATTTCTCTATAGTCATAACCTATGGAAATTGAGGTAGCTTTTTTAAACAACAAAATTCATTCTGAAAGAAAAAAAAAATGTGAAGAAAAAGCGGCATTGTTCCCCCTCAAAGACTGGCTTTTCTGTAGTTAAATTCATCATTAAAAATATCAGAAATAAGAATTTCCATATATAAAAAGGATTGCCTTCATTTTCAATTGCAGATTTTCCACATGAATTTGTGAACACATTAATCTTTTCTGAAGTTCTTTTTCTGATGGATTTACAAGTAGTAGATCATCAGCTGTTTTAAGTGGAAAACATTGGAATACGTTACAAGTTTGCTCAACCCATTCTCAGAGAGGAGCCTTCTATCTTTTCTTCCCTGATGGGACTTTCTCAGACAGAGCAGGACTTCAGTACAAGGTTCAGCCATCAGTGGGCAGGGCTCTAGCTCACAAGCAAAAAAAAAGCTGATTTTCACCAAGTACTCTGGCTCCCAGAGTAAATTACTGTTCTATGGGGATAAATTACTGCTCCACAGAAGGATGGGTTGGGAGTAACAGGGTGCACTAAATGGGACCTGGCACTTTTAGAGTGAGCAGAGGTAACTCTGCTCTGTTTCTGGTTAGGAACTTTATTCCACAGAAAGTCCCACGTGACTGTTATCTCTTTGTCCCCTGGGAAGGTACTGGCTCTGTGGTGGTTTGGGTTGTTTCCAAATCGGGGGAAGAAAACAGTCACTTTGCCCAGGGGGTGTGTTGGAAGGTCTACAGTGATAGGTGAACAGGCCAGGCTTGCCTCTACCACAAGACTGTTTTTTCATTATACTCTGCAGATGCACAGCTACGATCATTTCATTACAGTGCTCCAAACCCATGTCCTTGGTCTTATCCCTCCTCTTTCTAGGGCCACAAGAGGAGGACTTCTAATAAACCAGAATGGGTTTAAAGAGAGGAATGGCCTCTTCTCAGGTGCTTGTGCAATGTGACACGCTGTCACATGTTTTTGGCTTGTCCTGCTCCACGTGTTCTGTAGCCAGACTGTGCTGCAAGTGTCACACCAATTTCAGGGTTGGAGCAGAAGTGCAGAGTGATGGACACTAGGGGCTGCTCCAGGGCCAGCTGCCCTCTGGAGCTGTTTGCTGGCAGGGACCTGCTCTGGGACACTTTTCTTCCATGAGCTTGGAAGGAAGACCCTGTTAGATGTGAAGGAGAAGATGGGGAAGCACCGTCTTTAGCTGAGAAGTAGACAGGCCCTCGGCCAGTGAGGCTGAATCAGATGGCTGCCTTTGCCTTTGCTTTGGGAATCCATGGCTGAAGGCATCACTGTAACTTCCTAAGTCCTCTGATCTATGAAAATTAAACACTGAGCTTATACTTGAAAGTGTCCTCCCAGGAAACCCTGAACTAGCCCATGGCAACAGTTAAAAAACATCTCACTTTTTTTTATTTGGTACCAGGAAGTGCAAGTAAGTCCTTATTTTGGGAGATTTTACCCAAGTTCTCACAAAATGTTGATTAGTGGCACCATAGTGTTGTCGAAAGTTCTTCATCTGGTAACAGTGTGGGGTCTCCAGATGAAGCCAAACTTAATTAGTGACAACAGTCATGAAAACAAGCTGCAGCTGGATTTCACAGCTGCACTTAGTTTTAGAGCCATATATAGGAGCATTTAGTAATAAGTAAACAGAAGGATGTGTGTGTCATGGGAAATAGTAACCCATGACATTTCCAGAAAGTAGCCATCCCTACCGAAAGCTTCCCTGTGTAGCTGTGAACACACAACTTTCCTTTTCCAGTGGCCAGGCTGTTAAACAGAGGGTGGCACTAAAATCTCTTGGCAGAGATCTCTGCACGACTGCTGGTGTAGTGTAACACCAGTCTGGTTGCTGGTGTGGGGCAGCTGCGGCATAGGTGGTGCTCGGTCAGGATGGAATAACTGGAATAACCTGGGCAAGGGGCTGGAGCTGCTTCACGGACTCTGAGAGGGAGGCAAGGCTGGGATCCAGCACTGTGAGGTAAGGCAGGGAGGGACATGGGCAATCTCCTCCCTGCATCCACCACTGTCTCTGTTTTAAATTGATATTTGTGTTGCTACCCCCTTCCAACTTGGTTAGAATTAATTCTAGCTTGATTGTTGAGCTCTGAGAACATGTCTTGAGACTTTCTTCTCTAATGGGCAGTGACAGAGCTACAGTTAACTTGGATATTAAAATAATGAAAGCTGAGTTCTTCTACCACTAGGAGTGGGGGTTTTAAGAAAAAAGGCAAGAAATTGGGAGTGACTTCCTCTAACTTCAAGGCATCTGTCAGTTCTATACTCCTGTAATTTCCATTAGTTGTTATGCCTAATGCTACCCTCAATCCAAAATCTGTTCAGAATGGCTAATGCTTGCTAAATTTATGTTAGAAATGGTCTAGTAGATTGCTTTGAAACAGAGCAAGGTGAACAGCTACCCCTCCTCTACCAACACAGAATCACTGCAGCAGACACATGGTTGTATGACGGGATGCATCCATAGGGGAGAGACTCTACCTCTCTACTGGTCATAAACCTGATGAGAAGGAGAAAAGCACCAGCCTGCTCTCAAAGCTCTTTGCAGCTTCCATGGATGATGGGGTGAATTCAGCAAAGACACATCTAATCTTGATCCGTGGGCTCATCTGATTCCTACCAGCCATACAACGGGAAGGGCAGAAAAGATCAATATTAATAATTCAGATGTGAATCCAGACACAAACACATGACAGTGGAGATCTTCCAAAGGTGTTAGGCTAGGAGTTAGGTTCCAGAAACAAAAAATAGCTCATAAAAATGAAATAACTTTTATTAGCTGACTTTTGAAGGCATCCATTGTCAAGATTTCAAACTCTACTATAAAAACAGATAGAGATTGAAAACTGCTCAAAATGTACAACTAAACAAAAAAAAATATGCCCCCATTCTCTTTTGTTAGGTAACTATCTCCAGAAGTTGGAATTTTAAATAAAACATCAACTATTCTGAGAAAACTGATGTAATTGCAAGATTTGGCATCATCAAGGATACAGAAAAAAAGTGAACAATGTGAAACTATGGAGATTAAACACTAGATGGAGTAGTTGGACTAGAATGAAATTGTGATTTGTAAAGCAACTCTAGTAACAGAGCCATTGTAAATATTTTGAAATCCAGGGCTTAGTAGCAAGGCACAGCACACGAGAACATATTCCTCCAGGAGTGCCATTTCAGGGAGTTGGACATTAGCTGCTGGATCCTTGCTCTAAAAACAGTCACCAGAAGGGTTCTCCCTTCAGCTTCTGTGTTGTGAGGACCTGAAGCCTCAGCACAAAGAGGCTACAGGTTGGCTCTGCACGTTGGTGAGTGGCAGATATCCCTCAACTAGAACAGCAAAGCAGCTTGACACTCGGTGGGAAGGTGTTCTGCTTCTCTCAGGTGTAAGAAAGGAGGTCACTCACTCCTTCCTCCATCTTCTTTTTCCGTCCATTTTTTTCAGTGTCTTAAGTTGTGACAGTTTGAGAGGTATTGATACTCCTGCTGCCTCAAGCATGCCTTGCACCCACCCTGCAGTTTATCTCTTCATTCCCACCCCCTGCATCATTCCATTCATTCTGGGGGCGTTGCTGTCTGTGCAGCTGCTCACTGAGCCCGACTGGAGATCTGGTACAGCAGAAAACTCACCTGATCAAAAAGCAAAGGGGTGCAGTTAAGGACCCTTCAGCCTGAAGAAGAGAAGGTGCTGGGGTGATCTTATTGTGGCCCTCCAGTACTCAGAGGGGTCCTACAGGAAAGAAAGATGGGGACAGAGTTTTAGCAAGGCCTTTTGTGATTGCACATGGTTTTAAATTGTTTTAAACTAAAAGAGTGTAGATGCAGACTAGGCATAAGGATGAAAACTTTTACAACGAGGATGGTGAGACACAGCAAAGGCGCAGCAGCTCCCTGCGCCTGCTCTCTGTCAGGAGCTCCCAGTGCCTCAGCACACGGAGGGTACAATGTGGAGTCTGTTTGGGAAACGGGGCTCTGCAGGCCTAAAACAAACTGTCCCCGGGGCCAAGGACAGTGCTGGCCATTCTCTCCCGCAGACGGCCCTGTGACGACGGCATCGCTCGAGAGCAGCAGTTGGTGAATGTGCTTTTGACCTTTTCAACTCATTGTATTGGTATCTAGCCAAACAATTTGAGTTCATCTGTAGCGTGCGATGCTCAGGAAACAGAGGAATGACATATATGTTTCCTACCAAGGAATGAACTGCCTTTTGTGGAGGAGTAAATTAGGCCTTTGCTGCTGATGGCCGGATGCCCTCCTGCACTGTGCAAGCACTGAGAGAAGCAAAGGAAACCCTAAAGAGGCTCAGAAAGAGGGATGTATAGATAAAAAGTCTTCAGTTTTTCTTCCTTGTAGGTCAAAAGCAGATCCTCACAGTGTTACTTCGTGGATGAAATCCTGACCCCACTGTAGGAGGGGGTTTGACATTGACACCAGCAGGGCCCATACTTCACCCCATGTACTCTGGGGTCTTCTTTAGCTTGGAAGAAGAAAAACAAAAATTTCTTCAGTGATGCTGAGCACCATGTGTCAGCCCCTCTGACTCTTCTGTGGGTTATGATTCTGTGATCTTCAGGCCCAGATTTCCACCAGGGATTTGTGTATTCTTCCCATGAGACAGAAGCCCAGACCTGGCCATGGCATGCTGTGTCTGCTGAAACCTGTTTAAAAGGTTTTTCTCAAAAACAAAACAAAAAA